>ML826015.1:78069-93775 GCA_009831015.1 Picea engelmannii | reverse complement strand
TGATCCAGGTGGATATTGGTGGCCACCCACCTTTTCCAAATGGCTCAAAATAGTTTTCTGGCAATTTTGGCAATTTACTATTTTTAGCAGGTTTTAACTTCCGGGGCCATTTTGAGGGTCCAAATGAAGGTTTTTTGAGATCGTGGTTCTCAATGATAGACAAAGACATGATTGATCCCCCAAAATGAATCTCCTCGACGATACCTTTCGAACGAGCTATCACACGCCTAAAACGAAGATCGTATGCAAAAGTTACGACCCCGAGAAGTTGATGTACTAACTTACCCAAAACGGGGCCCACGTGACTTTTGGCGCTTCATCTCCTAGGGTTAGGTTTTTGGATGTCTAGGACTTTTGGCATTCCCGTTTATTGTAAAAATTCCTTCAGAGCCTCATTATAATCATCTTCTTGCGAATGCGAGTAGCCGTCACATCTCTTATCAGAGATAAGCTGCCACCATTCTAGCGAGTCTTTCACTCTGTATTTTTACAGTCTCTATACATTTCTCTGATTAATAGAAATCGTGTATTACTATAGATCTGTGTTTATGGTTGCATCTCTGATACATTTCTGTTATATTATTGAATATCTGCAATATCTCTGTGCATTTCGTTATTATATATCCGCTCTCATTTCGTGTCGAAAATAATCTGAATCAAGAGGAGGGGATCTATTTACTAAATGTGGAATTGGTTGGTCATATATCAATCGACAATTCATTTTCCTCTACCTTCGGGCCTCGAGACATCATCTCCTTAGTTACCCCTAGGGCGGGGGGGTAACAATCCATATTTATTTTATCAAGGTCCTTGTAGGCCAAGAAATTTTCAAATACTTCACTCTTAAGAATTGGGTAAGCTGGGATTGCTTTCTTTCTTACTTGATTAGTACATATTACCATCCCTAAGGAATAGCTTCAAGATTAGTTTTTGTACTTTCTCTAAGGTAAGATCCTTTGTATTATGACCCATGGCCCCTGGTCTCATGGAATCCCTTATGGAGACTTAAGGTAACAGTAAGAGCTCTAACAGGACCGCTACTTGTAAGGTATCTTTTTCTCCTTTGTCCCCTTGCCCTAAGCGAGAGGAGAGGACATAATTTTTTGTAAGAAGTAAACCCAAGTGTGTCTAGAAAAATCGTCAATGAAAGTTAAGAAATAATTGTACCCATAAAAAGAGGGAGAAGAAAGTGGACCACAAAAGTCACTTTGAACAAGTTGCAAAGGGGCTGAGGCATTCCAAGTGGCACATTTGTCAAAACTATCCCGTTGATGTCTGTTTATTAAAAAACCGGCACAAACACCATCTCTGCATGAAATAAGAGGAGGATCGGTCGCCATTTATTGATTACATAGTTGTCGCAACGAGTCATAGCTTAGATGAAAAATTTCTCATGTCAAATTTTGCACAAGTCATCGCTATTCGAAACAAAAACTAATGGAAAATATGATTACCCAAAGTTGTCAAACTTGTACAACCTGGTAATATCATCAATAATTTTAGTTGCAAGAACATGTTGGGGATATTTTAGATCCTTGATTACAACTTGGTGAGGTGAAAACTCTATGGTTTTTCCTTCACCTGAATGTTTGGTTTTATGTATTGATATAAGGTTGTAGGAAGGACTTGGAACACATAATACATCATTAAAATGACCATTATCTACCTGAAGTTTTCCATACCCTACACTACTAAGAGTTCTATCATCACCAACAAATATTTTCTTAGTGTTACATTCATTTAGAGCACAAAATATGGCTTTATCCTTAGCCATATGGTAATATTCTCCATAATCAATAAGCCACTCATCAGAAGAAGAAGTAGAAGTTGCATTGAAGGAGAAACCAGAAGCAGAAAGTGCATGACCATGAGGAGAAGAAGAATAAGTAGAATATATATTGATGTTGTTACTCTTCACCGATGCTTCTAAAGTTTCCATCTTCTTAAAACATTTATACTCATCATGACAATATTTCCTAGAAAATTTTCAATGTCTACCAATATTATTACTTTTAGAATTTGCTCCTTTGTCACCATTAGGAGAAGAAGTTGGTTGAGAGGGTTTGGGACCCTTGTTTTTCATTTTTTTGCGGCAAGTATGTTGCTTTTTTGGATTCTTGTATTTACTTCCTAATGGACTACTAAGGCTTTGTTGGAGGTACCTGCAGTGCTAATCAATCCAAGTTGCAAAATATTATCTTTCTCTCAAATCAGAGTATCTAAAAAGACTCAAGAAAATGATTTTCATAAGCACTCCCTAGAGCTTCTTTGTTGGCATAAAAGGTAGATACAAAACAAAATATGCACTACCAAGCTTAGAAATAATAAAACATATTCATCCATCTTACGACATAAGTAGTTGTCATTTGATACAAAAAATTCTAAGTGTTTTGAACTTAAATTAGTAATATTCAATAAGAGAAAAATCATTTGGAATTAAATTCATTAACTAATTATCCAACTAGTGTGATCGAATAATATTGTGTTTACTAAACATGACTTCAATATTTTCCAAAGATTAATTGGGGGAATCAAGTCCTTGAAGGTGAAACCTTAAATCATGAGAGTTGGAAATTGCGATTGGTCCACACGATTCATCATTCCTATTAATCCATTTGGAATACTTGTCATAATTGGTGGGTTCTTCTCCTTTTCCCAAGGTAATCTGGTACAATCCTTTACTTCTAAATAAATCGTCCATATGGGATTTCCATTGGAAGTAGTTGGTGTTGGTAAGAGAAATATGATTGGGAGATGTTGTATTAAAATATGCATAAAAATATGAAACTAATGGTCTGGATTGAAAGATTTAAAAAAAAAAGGATGTTAAAAAAAATGACGCTAAAATCAGACTTCGGATGTGAAAGTTATTCCCTCTTGAAAAAAGGCATAAACGGTAACCAAAGAGCCACATGGAAAGCAGAAGTTTGTCCAGATGGTGAGACCCCTCTTAATAGGCCCACTTTTGCAAATAAATTGCTTATGAAGTGACCCACATTTATAGAATAAGTGGGGATCACTTTTACAATGAGGTTACTTTATAAAAGAAAGTTGCATGCAAAATAAATAACTTTAAAATAAAATATTAAAGATACTTATAGTGATTCCCTTTTATAATTTAAATGAAAGACACTTTACAATAGATGCATGAACTTTTTCAAAAAAAGTAACAAAAAATATACTTGAACTCAAGACCTCTTACTTGATAAAACAACTTTTAACCATGTGAGCTAGTGCAAAACATATTTTATTGTTTAGAAGAAGGATTAGGGGTGTTGTTGTTGATGTTCTTGTGGAATATGGCCTTGGAGAGCTTGCTCATAAAAAAATCTTTTCACACAAGGAAAAAAAATACTTCTCAATGGAAAAAAGTGTTATATCTTAGTTCCCTTACCGGGAGAATGCAAGTTTTCCCTCTATTTATGATTTACCGAGATCACACATAACACATGACAAAGAGCATACATAGACAGGAAAATATTTTCGTTCTATTTTTTATTTTCTGAGACTGCACAGGGAAAAAGAGCATATGGATATCGAAAAGAGTAGCAACCAAGAAATAAAAAACAAAAAATCGAAATATTATCTCTATAAAAATTTAAAAGGGCGTATTAGTGATTTATACCTCTAAATCTGACCAAAATGGTTGTATAATCAGCAAACATAAACCTTTTTGAGTGAAATGAAAAATTTTGTGGACTAAAACAAGCTCTTCAAATGCAATGAAATAGTCCTCTCATCCCATAAATGTACATAAATGGTAGAAACTAGAGATGAGGAAACATGGCTTCACGATCTCAATATACAACGGTAGTGGGTCTTCAAATTCACTCTAATACCATGTTTGAAAATACAGGTATTCCAATAGAGGACGAACACCTTCAGTAACCTCTCACACAACCAGATCAAAGATCAACAAACTGATGTTTTGATGTGGTAAAAACCCTATGGGAAAACATCCACGACCCCAACCAATGTGGCCACTTGGACAAATTTATTAATGCAAAATAAAATATTACAAAGAGTATTACAAGATATTTTCTCACAATCTGTTATCACATAAGGTTTTCAAGGGCCATAGGTGTGTGTCTATATACCCGAGTCTGTAATTTTTCCCTGTCTCTATCCTTTTCAAATCGACAAGTTTTAAGTTTGTCCCCTTTCGCAGTGTAAAGTCATCTTCTGTGTTCCCTTGTTCGTTTTTGTGCCCCGGTCTCCCTCAATATATTAACCAAAAGAAAGCGCGGCCCCAAGCCCCTTTGTTTTTCTCCAAGGACAAACACTCACCTCCTATGTTTCAGTCACTGGTCTCCCTATTTTCCCAAGACCACAACAAAATTGTCTAGGTCCTTGTTCACACAAGCCGCAACCTTGAGCATGAAGCGAAGATTTCAAAACAACTTATTTCAGACTTGAATTGCAAGCAACAGGCAAGTCCATTTTGAGACGGTGGGGATCCCCTGTGAAGATTGGATTAGTGGCCCCTCGGTATTCAGAGTTTCAAAATTGCACGAACTATAGCACAATAAAAAGAGGCGAAGTCCCGAAGCGATCATGAGTCGTTGATCTTAAAGGGGATAGGTGGCAGCTGATCCAAGTGTTCAGGGAAATGAGCTTTGGGAGTTTCGAAGTGAGAAGTGCATAAAAAGTTTGGAGAGCCGAAGCCCGAACCCCCAAATAAATCGTAGACCATTGATCTCAAAATCAGTAAGGAGTTGTTGATCTTAGCAACAATGCCTCCCGAAGTCCCAGAGTCTCGAAGGGGATCTTGGCCATACGAATCCATAATTCCACGTGTCATCATATTTTTCACTCTGAGAGTTTTACTTCGGGAGTTTTAAAATGAGAAAAGTTCCAAGGTCCCAAAGGCCCGACGTCTCGAAGTGCCGAAGCGACCGATGTCGCGAAGTGGCCGAAGTGTCAAACTGCTCGAAGTATCGAAGTGGCTGAAGGCCCAAAGTGAATCTGATTCGTTGATCAACAATACCCACATGTCGTCAGATCCCTAGCTCCGACGAATTTGCTTGGGGAAAATAAAGTTTGATTGTTGAGAATTCTGAAGCTCGAAGCCATGAAGGGATCTCAACTGTCAATCTTAGGAGGGCCATGCATCATTATATCTATGACTCCGGGTAGAAGAAGATGAAGGCAGAGGAATTTTGATATTTTACTTTCCCCGAGTCCAGAGACCCGAATTAATTCTCGCCCGTTCGATTCAAGAAGACACACGTCATCAGATTGCCAGCTCTGGGTAAAAGAACATAGAGGAGCCAAAGGAAAAGGAGCTATCACTCAAGCCCTAGAGCACCATGTTCATGGAATCTGTTGGCATAGACACCATGGCATCCGTCTAATGTTGATACATGGCACTCGTTTCAAGCATTTTAGACATGCTTTCTGCATGTTTTCGAGTGACACATGTCACCTCTCTATTCGTGACATATCATCATGGTGACGTCGGGCCTCCATATCAGATCATCCTCCGAGAGATGTTATTTTTTAGTGCCAAAAGTAGCACCCCATCCCAAGGCACACTTTTGGCAGATCTTAAAGTTGGTGGGCGATTAAGATTGGCAGTGGCGCTAAATGTAGCGGGTGCACTTAGATCGCAGATCAGGACCATACCTATGACCACAGTCCATTGTGGGGACACAACATGCTCCGACGATATTTTTCTTGAGAGGTCCCGCAATGGAAACCATGGTATGGCGAAATGTGATGGATTGCGGGCCCAAAAGCGATCTGAATCCAAACCGATTTTGATGGCCCCAAAATCTTGTGTTTATGTGGCATCTTATTCGAGAGCAACATGTGGTCGTGCCCCTAAGAATTAAGTCTCGTTCAATCTCTGAGGAAAGGCAGTTAATGGAAGGTAGGTTTGGTGGTTGAACCCTTGGCGCACCCCATAAATGGAAGGCATGGAAGGCCCAACCGTGGGGACTGAACCGTCAACCTGTGGTACCCTTGTGGACAAATTTTCCTACAAAACCCATGCTGATCTGAGATCTCTTCTGACAAAGGGGTGCACGTTCAGTTTGATAGAAGAACTCGCAGACACAATGCTTTGAATGTAGTGATCAGATCATACTCCTGGTAGTGGCAAATTGTTCTGAGTATAAATAAGTAGTTTTGATATTTTGTTAAGGTCATAAACTGGTTGAGAAGAGCTCCCTATTTTGTAATGGTTTGATGCCATAACTATTCTCTAGTTATGTACCAAATTTGATACTTTCATGTTAATAGAAGTCAACTTCTTTTCATCTCTCTGTAAAACCTATGCTAAAACACTTGGGCATGTAGGATCTAGTTGAGGGTTGTTATGTTGTTGTAATGTAGGTTTGATTACAGTGGTATCGTGACTAGTTTTAGTCATCTCCCTTGTTATCTTTTTCCCTCTTACACTGAATGGCTTGGACATGGAGGATCCAATCAAGTTGTTGTAGCTGCATTTTGATGTAGGTTTGATCATTGTGTTGTTGTGACTGTGTTTTCTGGACATATTTCAGTGTCTGAAGCTTGAGCTCAAGAGTGAGCTTGAGTTTGAGTTTTTCTTCTCCAAGTTGCTTGAAAGCCTGATGCTCATAACAATCTTGTTCACCTTTCTCACTAAGTCTTCCTTCTACTCACACTTAAACTCAATTCATTGACTGAAGTTAATGTGGCCCTCACTTTCCTGTGCATTTCTTGTCCAGTTCTGTGCTGAACATCATTCATCTATTGAGTTTTGTCCATTAACCTCCACTCATATAAAACCAACATCCACCAAAAACTATGATGGGTATTGGGCTTATCCTCCTACAATCTGAGGTTGACTCTCAATGCTAACATTATTGGCATCATTGCCGGGGAACGAATTGAAGACATTTCCCTGGGTAAGAATGAAAAAGAAATTCTGATTCTAAAGGTGTGTTAGATATCGATGACTTGAAGATTGCAGATTTCACCTGGAGACTCCATTGTTTCAGTCATGGCTCTGAAAGGTAGACACACGAGGTATACTCCAAAACTGCCTCTAGCTACACCTGAAGCTGACCTAGAAAAGTTTATCAAGAAAGGAAAGATTTCTCGAGAAGGCTTTTAGCCACTGTCCTGGATTGAAAAGTTCCCTCGGAGAACAAAAATGATCAGATCTGGTCTTTGATGTTGAACAAAGACTAGACACTTTCAGACTACATATCATTCACCTCGCGACTCCATGTTTAAATAATCCAATGGTGACTCCACAGTTTTAAGAATTCATATTTTCAGATGGAAACCATTTTGGCTCGAAGGTTTTCTCCTTTCAATTTCTCTATTGTTCCTGGTTTTCCAAATGTTGTTCCTACTATCGATGAATGGGGTGATTTTTTGCCCATATTTAGAGAACATAAAGATGACAAACCTATTGAGCATCTCTGTGAGTTTCTTGAGCTCATGCATCAGTGGGAAATATATCATGAGGATGTATTATTGAATATCTTCATGTTCTCATTAGAGGGAGATGCTCGTGAGTGGTATCATTCCTTGCCCCCTGCTAGCATCTCCTCCTTGGAGCAATTTCATGCAACTTTCAATGCTCACTGTCAAAGGTATTATTCCTCTGAGTTAATCTATCATAACTATTGTGAGGAGTATAGATATGGTGTTCAAAACATAGTTCATTCTTGTGAAATTTGTGAGAATGAGGGGTATACCTCAGAGGAGTTGATAAAAATGGTAAAATGTCTCTCTGCAATGATAGAGGAATTGGAGGAAGATTTTTCTCACCGCTCTTGCGAAGAAAATACAGAGGATATTCTAGTCCTAGAAATAGATGTTCTTGGCAGCCCTGTTTATGATGAAGAAGTGATGTTGGATATTGACTAAGAACAAATGATTGTTGATGGATATCCTAGTGAAGACGATGGAGAGTAGATTTTCTCCATGGTTCCTGTTTTTGGTGATTGCAAATCTGACCCTAGGGAGAACCATGAAGGATAAAAGGGAGAGCCACATATCTCGGCTATCTTGGCTCTGAGATTTTCCCCTTTAAATTTCTTAGCTATAGTTGGTTATCCACATCCAGTGCCAGATAGAAATGAATGGGATGATTATCTTCTGAGATTCAGAGGAAGTGAGCATGATGATCCTAGTAAGCACTTATTCAATTTTCATAGATGATGCTTGAGAATGAATTTTTTCACGAGGATGTCTTGATCAAGATGTTCAAATTTTATTTGGAGGGAGATGCTCATGAATGGTGTAAATATCTCCCTACTACTAGTATCCATTCTCTAAAGGATTTTCATGATCCTTTCAATGCATATTACGAGGAGTTACTTATCTCGTCTTATTTTGGGTGATTGCTCTAAGAAGTTTGCATTCTACATCCAATAGATGATAGAGTTTTTCTTGTGTGATGAGTCTGGTGAAGATCTGATTAAAAGAGAAAGTAAGGACAAAAGCGAGTATTTTGCAGTTGTGGATGAAAGATTTTCTCTTTCTATTTCCCAAGAAGAAGGCCTTCCAGATATGATTGATGATAGCATTGATAATTGCATATCCATAGATGCATTATATTCTTCCCCTGGCACACCTGTAGTCTCATATTTAAAAGAAGAGATGGTTGTGGAGGAGGATTCTTCTCTTTTCCTTCAAGAGGTTCCCCTTGATGTATTTTCACCTGGGATTGAAGAGAATAATCTAGAGGTTTCTCATTTTCCTATGCAAAATAAAAGAGTTGTGCGCTCACCTATCCTTGATGAGTGTTTGGATGAAGAAGAGAAGATCCCTACATCACATTTTGTTGACTTGGGAAGCATCCAACCTATGTATGACTGCTATGAATTAGATTCTGATGTGGAAATCAACCATCCTAGGTCTGCAGATGAAATTCAGTAGCATGTTAAAGAGAAGCATCCAGTCACTGATATACACGAAGAGATCCCTTGCCCTCATGTAGCAGATGCTATCGAAGTAGACAAACAAAAATTGGATCAATAGCCTGCATCAACCTTTCACTCACCTGTGCTTTCCACAGACATTCAACCATAGGTGAGCAGCTGTAAGACATAGCATGTTTTATGTTACCAACCCAGTAGGTTTTGTCACCTATTTTGTGACCCTGTAGGGCAGTACATGGAGTGACATTTTTTCCAGGTATTGAATCCTCCAAACTTTATCTTTCCTTCAGCACTAGGAGGAGGAATGAAAAATGTAATTGATTTGTTGTCACAATTTCATTATCTTTTATTGATCAGTGACAGAGTAAATAATTTTTCAGTTTGGAGGTTACTTGACTGACTCTGGTGGAAGTCCACTTTCACCTAACACTTTGTAAAAATCAGTTATTCTTGGAGTGTACTTAAATAAGATCCTTCTAGAGCCCATGTGTTTGTTTTCATTTTTACTAGAGTAGTGTACATATATCCCCTTTTTATTCAACGAAAGTTTTGAGCTAGACTCTGTAGCCCAACAACTAAGGCATTGGGGCTACATGATCTTGGAAGCTCGCAGGGAGCATGCCATCCCCTATGGAGCCAAATGTTATCACATAAGGTTGTCAAGGGCCATAGGTGTGTGTCTATATACCCGAGTTTGTAATTTTTCCCTGTCTCTATCCTTTTCGAATCGACAAGTCTTAATTTTGTCCCCTTTAGGCATGTAAAGTTGTTTTCTGTGTGCCCTTGTTTGTTTTTGTGCCCCAGTCTCCCTCAATATCTTAACCGAAAGAAATCGTGGCCCCAAGCCCCTCTATTTTTCTCCAAGGAAGATCACTAGCCTCCTATGTTTTAGTCACGAGTATCCATGTTTTCCCAAGCTAACAACAAAATTTTACAGGTCCTTGTTCACACAGGCCGTAGCCTTGAGCATGAAGTGCAACTTTCCGAACAATTTATTTCAAACTTGAATCGCAAGCAGCAGGCGAGTCCATTTTGCGATGGTGGGGATCCCTTGTGAATATTGGATTAGTGGCCCCCAGGTATTTAGAGTTTCAGAATTGGACAAAGTATAGCACAATAAAAAAAGCCGATGTCTTGAAGCAATCATGAGTAGTTGATCTTAAAGGGGACAGGTGGTAGTTGATCCAAGCGTTCGGGGAAATGAGCTTCGGGAGTTTTGAAGTGAGAAGTGCATAAAACTTATGGAGAGCCAAATCCTAAACCCCCGAAGCAATCGTGGACCATTAATCTCAAAATCACCAGAGAGATGTTGATCTTAGTAGCAGTGCCTCCTTAAGGCCCGAAGTCCTAGAGTCCCAAAGGGGATCTTGGCCATCTAAATCTAGAATTCCACACGTCATCATTTCTGTCACTCCGAGAAATTTACTTCGGGAGTTTTAAAATGGGAAAAGCACCAAGGTCTTGAAGGCCTGAAGTCTCAAAGTGCCAAAGCACCCAAATTCTCGAAGCAGCCAAAGTGCTCAAGTGTCTGAAGTGTCGAAGTGGCCGAAGGCCCTAAGTGAATTTGAGTCGTTGATCAACAATAGCCATGTGTCATCAGATCCCTAGCTCCGACGAATTTTCTTGGGGAAAATAAAGTTTGACTATTGAGAAGTCCAAATCCTGGAGCCATGGAGGGATCTCAACTGTCGATCTTAGGAGGGCCACACGTCATCAGATATATGACTTCGGGGAAAAGAAGCTGAAGGCAGAGGAAGTTTGATATTTGATTTTCCTAGAGTCTGGAGACCCAAAGTAATTCTCGTTCATTCGATTCAAGAAGACATGCATCATCGAATCACCAGCTTCGGTTAAAAGCACATAGAGGAGCCAAAGGAAAAGGAGCTAGCACCCGAGCCCTAGAGCACCAAGTTCGTGGCAATCGTCAGCACAGACACGTGGCATATGTCTAATGTTGTTACATGTCACTCATTTCAAGCGTTTTAGACATGCTTTCTACCTGTTTTCAAGTGACACATGTCACCTCTCCATCCGCGACATATTAGCATGGTGACGTCAGGCCTCCACATCATATCATCCTCTAAGAGTAGTTATTGTTCAGCACAAAAGGTAGCGCCCCATCCTAAAGCACACCTTTGGTAGATCCTAAAGTTGGTGGGCGATTGAGCTTAGCAATGGCGCTAAATGTATTCGGTGTGCTCAGATCATAGATTAGGAACATGCCTACGACCATATTCCATTGCGGGGATGCAACATGCTCGGGTGATATTTTTCTTGAGCGGTCCTGCAATGGAAACCATGGTATGGAGAAAATTATACGTGGCTAAATGTGATGGATTGCAAGCCCAAAAGCAGTATGAATCAAAACCTCTTTCCATGGCCCCACAATCTCGTGTTTATGTGGCATCTTGTCCGAGAGAAGCATGTGGTTGTGCCCCTGAGAATTAAGTCTCGTTCAATCTCCGAGGAAAGGTAGTTAATGGAAGGTAGGTTTGGTGGTTGAAACCTCAGCTCACCCCATAAATGGAAGGAATGAAAGGCCTAACTGTGGGGATTGAACTGTCTATCCGTGGTACCCCTGTGGACAGATTTTCCTGCAAAACCATTGTTGATCTGAGCTCGCATCTAACAGAGGGGTTCATGTTCAGTCTGATAGAAGAACTCACAGACACAATTCTTTGAATGTAAATGTAGTGATCAGATCACACTCATGGCAATGGCAAATTGTTCTGAGTATAAATAAGTAGTTTTGATATTTTTTTAAGGTCGTCAACTGGATGAGCAGAGCTCCCTATTTTTTAATGTTTTGATGCCATAACTATTCTCTGGTTATGTACCAAATTTGAGACTTTCATGTTAATAGAAGTCAACTTCTTTTCATCTCTCTGTAAAAAATGTGCTAAAACACTTGGGCATGGAGGATCTAGTCGAGGGTTGTTATGTTGTTGTAATGTAGGTTTGATTACAGTGGTATCTTGACTAGTTTTATCCATCTCCCTTGTTATATGTTTCCCTCTTACACCAAATGGCTCGGGCATGGAGGATCCAGTCGAGTTGTTGTAGCTGCATTGTGATGTAGGTTTGATAATTGTGTTGTTGTGACTGTGTTGTTTGGACATATTTCAGTGTCTGAAGCTTGAGCTCAAGAGTTATCTTGAGTCTGAGTTTTTCTTCTCCAAGTTTCTTGAAAGCCTGATGCTCATAGCATTCTTATTCACCTTTCTCACTAAGTCTTCCCTCTGCTCACACTTAAACTCAATTCACTGACTGAACTTAATATGTCCCTCACTTCCCTGTGCATTTCTTGTGCAGTTCTGTGTTGAACATCATTCATATATTGATTTTTGTCCATTGAACTCCACTCATATAAAACCAACATCCACCAAAAACTATGATGGGTACTGGGCTTATCCTCCTACAATATGAGGTTGACTCTCATTTCTAACACAATCGATCATCGAAAAATGACCCTCCATTTTCTTTAAATAGATATCATGGACCAATTGGGTGTTAAGCCACATATCAATGTAACTATTAAGATCAAGGAGAATGTGAACCATCATATCACTCTATGTCAGGAACATATTGTTACCATCAAATTTCCTAACTACAAATGCATACTAAAGAAACACACTAATAAACACACTTTTGCCTAGCGACACGTTAGACAAAGTTAATCTTAACTCACTCGTAAGTGTCTAAATATCCTAAAAATGAGTTCAAGATAGGTAACAATGACAATTCTTGGTTTTATAAGCTCAAAAAAGGTGAAAATAATCATCATTGTTTATCTAGTATGGACATGAATTATCATGATTATCAAAATTGATATTAGGACCATATGCAACACCCTTGTTTATTTCTTTCATTATTTTTCAAAGGATAGAGTTGGAAAATTGTGGGATGGGGTATGGGTATTGCAAAGAAAAATTATTTCCATCAACATGCATATCACAATGTCTATATATTGATTCTATTATCTAGGATCTAGTTCCAACTCCTACATTAAATTTTTCAACCATAAACCTGGATTAATTACATTTATCTAGGATCTAGTTCCAACTCCTAATCTTTGACAACCTCTAGTTTGTCTATTTAATGACCCTAAGGTTGTCCCTAATATTCCATTTCTAGGTGGGATGAATATCACAAACCCATTGGCATGTCATGATATAGAAATGTAGATATAATGATGATTTTTCCTAAAGTATGTTGATGTATTGACATTTATAAAACAATGTCAATGTGTAAGTGAATAAACTATATGATTTTCTAAAAGGACTCATTTCAACTTGTAAACATCAAAACCTTTCATATCAATATCATTTTCTGACATCAAATATAATAGTGGGGCATGAATTCATGCAATGTTTTCTACAAAATATGAAGCCTTTTTTATGATCCTTTTGTTGTGTTGGTGTGAGCGTAATGGTTGATTCATAGGGACAAAATGTTTGGTAATTGTAGCACGATTGAAATGGTGATATCCCAGCTAAGATATGGAACACTTTGTTAAAAAACCATTGTACTATATGTAGTAAATTGTTCCATTATTTATTCCTCGCATACTATATGCAAAGATATTGTACTATTAAGTTATTTATCACTTCAGTTTGGCCATTCATTTTAGAATGGAATGTTGTATAATATTACAATTTACAACTCGACGATTTCTAAAGATATTTCCAAAATTTACAAAGGAGCATGGAGTCTCTATTTGAAATAAGTGTGAAGAGAAAACCAAACATTGTCATACAAGTTTGAAGAGCATTTCTAAGGATATATCAGTTGTGATGGATTTTGAACAAGGGTTAAAAGATAGCACTTTGGTTAACTGACAAATGATGAAAACAATGCAATCACACTTTCAAATGTCATTGGAAATATATATATATATATATATATATATATATAATTAAAATCCATTGAAATTGCTTCCCAAGGATGGGATAGATTGAATAAATGTTGATACAAACCCATTCTTGATTCACACGATTCATTTTTCTATATAGGTTTTATTGATGAATGTAATCCTAAACAAGTCTTTTCATTGCAAGATAATAGAAATAACACTCTGATTATTACATTTTTTGGGGGGCTACTTAGCAGTTAGTCATTAATGTGTGAGGAAACCTTCTTTTAATAAGAAACATTAAATAACTAGTGGGTAGTTATTTAATGTGAAAGGGTTGTGTTTATTTAATAAGGACCACTAAGTTGTCGATACTCATTAATGATGGGACCTCAGGTCATTAGGGTTTTTATATTATGAAATAATTTATAGAGAGGAGGAGGCTATGCAATTTCATTAAGGTTTCTTATTGTATTTGCGGTGTTACCATAGGATGTTTCCCCCTTATTGTAATTGGAGTTGTTCCCATGGGATGTTTCCCCCTTAAAGAGGCCCATAAACATTGATCATGTTTTCAAATTTCTTCAATACAGTGGTTATATTCTACATGTTTAATGTTATTTTCACTTGTGTTTTATTTTAAGCATTAAATTTCTTTGAATATTGTCATGTTTTTCTATTTTTCTTGGTTAGCTACACAAAAAGTGTTATCAAAGCTATTTCCTAAGCTAGTATGCACCAAGATTTTATATATATAGTTTTATTCTAGAGATGTGTTTCAACATATTTAAATAACACCAATATTAATCTTCCAATGGGAAAATATGTGGTTGGGGCAGAATAGAATTATAAAATACAAGTGACATCACCTAGTTGTAAACACTTGTAGCCTCTATTGCTAGTCTTGCGAGTAGTGCCACACTAGAGAATGCCTATAAAATATGGATTTGTATTCCACATACCCTTGTTTGTATTGAAAATCCCCCTAGGTGTACTGTAACAACCAAATAATTCTAAACATCATTTACTTTCATAAGCAATTTATTTCATGAACTGAAATAACAACTTCATAACATAACAACAATCTTCATAATAGAAACTTCAGTAACTTAATTTTATCAATGAATAATGTTTCATGGTAGAATGAAATAAACACATAGTTTAACATATTACCTGGTTCTGATGCTAATTTTTGTTGCCTTTCTGCCTTGCTATTGCTTTCCTGCTACCTGATACACAGACCAACCCAGCCACAAACAAAATAACCGCCCAAAAACCTATTGTCCTCCCTGCCAACTAAGAAAACTACCTAGCTCCAAGATATCTATGGATATCCTGGCCCCCGTGCCCAAAACCTCCAGCAACTCGGTGCCTCAATTGATCAAAAATGCCACAGCCAGAACTCTACTGCTCCCTGCAAATCTCACAATCCTCCCAGAATCCATCCTCCTTCCCATGCCCCTCACGTCCACCTCCCTTTCTCCCTTATTCCCCTTCACCGCCTCATGCCTTTACTCCCTTACCTGCCCTCGTCCCCATCCCTGGTCCTTCCTTTAATGTTTTTATCTTCTCGGGATTCATATCTATCCCTTGTTGCATACGCAACCATTTTATATCATATACCATTAATCTATTAAATCCATTACGCAAGTTATTAAATGTAGTTTGTAGTTAAATTATTAATTAATCACAATTATATCCTTTAATTAATTAATAACTCACTTAATTAATATCATTAAATCATCTTTGTTTAATTAATACCTTGTTAACACAATTAATCCCCTAATTAGTTTTACTTTATAATTCTTAAACATTTATTCAACTAGGGTCATTACATACACCCACCCTTTAGGAAACTTCGTCCCGAAGTTAAGGTATCTTATGGTACAAAGGAAGAGAGCATGGTTTACACATTCACAACAAGTAACTGACATTATCAGTAAGTAAGTCAAGAAAGCTCATACATACTAGTGTATATGTACAAGAAATGCAT
>ML826015.1:64397-76692 GCA_009831015.1 Picea engelmannii | reverse complement strand
ACAATGGAGGATACACGGTGGGAAACACCTCCACCCCTCCTAACAGAACCAGGGTCAACACCCTACAATGGAGGATACACGGTGGGAAATGCCTCCACCCCTCCTAATAGAACTAGGGTCAACACCCTACAATGGAGGATACATGGTGGGAAATGCCTCCACCCCTCCTAATCATATCTAGGGTCAACACCCTACAATGGAACATACAGGGGCACTGTGTTGCTGGAGGTTTTGTCATCGTTTATTCGGTTTTTGGGCAATGTTAGTACCAAAATCATGCACTAGTCCACATATCATAGCAATGCATGCAAATCAATATAAATTTCACATACAATATTCATACCATAATGTTTCTCGGTTAGTGGTCCTGATATCCACTTTCATCATCATTATCTCTTGGCTATTTCATAGCACATAACTTGCAGATTAGTCTGTAACACAACTCATACATTTTTATGCATTATCATCATGTAATCGCATACCATCATCATTTCAATTTAGTATCCCCGTACCGATAAATTAACATCACAGTGTTCCAATTAGAATTAGATTTCATAATATACCATAATTCAAATTCGTCACCCATTCACAAGATTATCATTTTCCCAAAATAGACTGCATTGTATCCGAAATCATTCTAATAGTATTTAAACATTCATTAATTTCACTTTCTCACAATATGTCGCATCATATATATCATCATCAATAACATTTAACATTCGTAAAATTTGCATTCACATAATAGATCGCATTACATGCATCATCATCGATAATATTTAAACATTCATAAAAGTTCATAAATTTTAAAGTTTAAGTGTATCACTTAATAGTTTCACTGTGACTAGGAAATAAAGTGTATAGGCCTCAGGTAATCCTGGTTGTCTAAGTCAAAAGGTGGTGTTACATACACCCCTCCTTCGAGAAACATGTTCTTGAGGTAGTCAAAATAGTGAGGGATAGTCTCGTCGTAGTGTCTCAGCATCTTCCCAAGTAGCAGATCCTGGACTATACTTGTCCCATTGGACCTTAACTTGGTCTACCAGAGGGTTCCTGAGCTGTCGGACTCTACGGTCCAATATGCGTAATGGTTCTACCGTGAGGGTTCCCATGTCCAATACTTGCAATTCTTTCCAATTTAGTTTATGTGATTCATCAACAACATAATGACGTAAAACAGACACATGAAATACATTATGTGTTTTATGCAAATGGGGTGGCAGTACAAGACGATAGGCAACGAGTCCAATTTTCTCTTGGATCCTGAATGGCCCTATAAACCGAGGTGACAACTTTGTCCCCTTCCCGAACCATATGCTACTCTTATTAGGTCTGATATGAATGAAAACCTGGTCTCCCACTTCATAACTTCGGTCGCTCCTGTGTGCATCTGCATATCTTTTCTGCCTATCCTGTGCTTCCTTTAGTCTCTGCCTAATCTGAATCACTTGTTCCTCCATTTCTTGAATCAATTCTGGCCCAACTATTACTCGATCTTCTAGTCTATCCCAACTTAATGGTGTTCTGCACGGCCTCCCATACAAAGCTTCGTAGGGTGGCATTCTGATGGAACTATGATAACTGCTATTGTAGGCAAACTCTACCAAAGGTAGGTACTTCTCCCACTGGTTTTGATTATCCATTACATACATCCTAAGCATGTCTTCCATGACTTGATTTACTCTCTCTATTTTTCCATCTGTTTCAGGATGATAAGCTGTGCTTAAGTTCAATTGAGTCCCCAATGCTAACTGTAAACTTGTCCAAAACCTAGAAGTGAATCTGGAATCCCTATCT
Organism: Picea engelmannii; assembly: GCA_009831015.1. Taxonomy (NCBI): domain Eukaryota; kingdom Viridiplantae; phylum Streptophyta; class Pinopsida; order Pinales; family Pinaceae; genus Picea; species Picea engelmannii. The sequence continues at coordinate 74,898 of ML826015.1, read as the reverse complement.
GAAATAATCTTCTTTGGTATCCCGTGCAAACGGATAACCTCGCTTATGAACACTTGTGCCACATCAGTAACATCGTAAGTGTCTCTAACCGGAATGAACTAAGCACTCTTGGTTAACTTATCCACTATCACAAGAATTGCATTGTGTCTATGAGATGTGAGCGGCAACCCTACAACAAAATCCATAGAGATGACTTCCCACTTGGACATAGGAACATCATGTGGTTGTAGGAGGCCTGCAGGGTGATGGTGGCCAGCCTTCACCTGTTGACACTCTATGCATTTGGCGATGAAATGGACTACATCGCGCTTCATGCCTACCCAAAAGAAGAGCTTCTTCATATCTGCGTACATCTTCTTCACACCCGGATGTGCACAATAAATGTGCTCTATGGGCTTCCCTCAGTATGATGCTTCGAATATCCCCTTTCTCAGGGATGTACATCCTTCCTTGATATCTTAACAGTCCGTCTGTTTCCAGACTATATCCCTCGTACTTTGGAACTAACTTCCTCCCACACTGGAGGTTTGAAGTAACCTTTAGATACCAACTGTCTCCTGGTAGTTGTGTCAACACATGTTCCCTTAGATTGACCTTTAAGGTTACCAAGGAGAAGATACGTGGTCTCCTACTCAAGGCATCTGCGACCACATTTTCCTTTCCCTTTATGTACGAAATACCAAAATCGTACTCACTCATAAACTCACTCCATCTCCTTTGCCTGACATTCAGATCTCTTTGAGTAAAGAGATGTTTTAAACTTTGATGGTCCATTTTGAGCTCAAAATTTCGCCCCACAAGATAATGCCTCCAAAGTTTCAGAGCTAGCATTATGGCTGCTAACTCTAAATCATGAGTCGCGTATAACTCTTTGTGCTTCTTCAACTTTCTTGACGCATAAGCTATCACTCCTCCATCCTGCATCAGCACGGCCCCCAACCCTTGTTTCGAGGCATCCGTGCAGACCGTGAAGTCCTTTTCCATATCTGGTACTTGTAGAATTGGCGCACTAGTTAGTAACCTCTTAAGCTCAATGAATGCACTATCACATTCTTCTGTCCATTCATACCCGACCCCCTTGCGTTGAAAAGTGGTGATGGGTTTCGCTATTTTTGAGAATCCTTCCAAAAATCTCTGGTAATAACCTGCTAGCCCCATGAAGCTTCTCACCTCATGGGCATTTTTCGGCACTGGCCATTCCATAATGGCCTTTACCTTTTCTGGGTCCACAGAGATTCCTTCACCAGAAATGATATGACCTAAATAGTGGATCTCTTTCTGGAAGAAGGAACACTTCGACAGCTTCCCATACAATTTGTTCTCTCTAAGGCAAGACAACACTATTCGCAAGTGTTCCTCATGTTCCCTTTCATTCTTGGAATAGATGAGAATGTCATCTAGAAAAACTTGTACAAATCGATCTAAATACTTCCAGAATACGCCGTTCATGAGGCTCATGAATGCTGCTGGTGCATTAGTCAATATGAAAGGTACCACAACAAACTCGTAATGTCCAAACCAAGTTCGAAAGGCAGTTTTTGGGATATCACCTTCCTTAATCCTTAACTGATGATACCCAGATCGCAAATCGATCTTTGAGAATACTGTTGCTCCTTTCATCTGATCGAAGAGGTCATCTATTCGCGGCATTGGGTAGCTATTTTTCACTGTAGCACAGTTCAAGTCCCTGTAATCTATACACAGTCGTAAGGATCCATCCTTCTTCTTTACAAAAATTACCGGTGCGCCCCAAGGTGAGACACTGGGCCTTACTAGCCCTAAGTCTAGTAACTCCTTCAACTGCATTTGCAATTCGCAAAGTTCTGGTGCCGTCATCCGATACAGAGTCTTAGATATTGGTTCTGCACCAGGTTTTAGCTCAATAGTAAAATCAAGCTCCCTCTCAGGAGGTAACCCTGGTAACTCGTTCGGAAAAACATCCTGAAATTATGACAATACTAGGTACTGGTCCAATGAGGGTCCCTTCCTTTCATTCATTGCTTCCACTACTTAAAGTCGACACCCTTGTCTCAAGCATCACTTGACCTTCATATTTGATATAAAGCGTAATGACACTTTTCTCTGTACACACTGGATCTCTACTGGTTTTCCTTCATCATCGACACAAAGCACCCTCTTTGCGAAACAATCTACCAAAGCTCGATGAGATGCTAACCAATCCATTCCAATGATTAAGTCATATGCCCCAAGAGAAGTGACATATACCTTCAATCTGGTAGTGCACACTCCTAGGTCTACTATACAATTATCGACACTAGGTCCTACAGCTTGTTTTTCCCCCGAAGCCATCTCGACTTGTTTAAAGTCATCGTGCTCGTAGGCTGCCAACCCACTCTTTTCTAATGCAGATGGTGAAATGAAACTATCTGTCGCACTAGAATCAAACAAAATCTTAACATTGATATGATTTAGCGTACCTGATGACTCCACTACTGTGGATTGATGTTCGGCCTGGCGGTTATGAACCGCTGCGTAAATCTGGTGGTTGCTACTTGACCTTCCCATTGGTGCCTTTCCTTCTCTATGCACAAACCCTCATTGTAACTCTAGGTAGTCCCGTTGGTAATGGGGTCCTTCGCATCTCCAACAGGTAATACGATATTGAACCGGTGCACTATTATGTGACTGATTCTGAAATGAGTTCCTTCCCCTGGAACCCCTGCCCCTACTAGTTGTTCCTCGAGATGGTCGTGGACCTGTCTGCACCGTTGGTGATGAACGAGATGTTGCACTAGCTGCCATTGGAATCCCTGCAGCTACTATCCTTGGCACGACTCTGTTACCATAAGGTGGTGGCCTTGAGCCCCCTCCCCTAGGAAATGTCCTCGGGGTCTTTCCTACGAATCCAGGCGATGCGGAAATGTCGATCTTGTACCCCCGATTAAGTTCATGTGTTCTTCCGTGTAATGCGCATTTTCTACCGCCTCCGCTACTGAAGACGGTTTCCACATCCGCACCATAGCTCTTATCTTCGGGCTCAATCCATAGACGAAGCGCTCTGCCTATCGTTGGTCATTGTCCATATACGAAACATATTTGACTAGTTCCATAAACCTGATCTCATATTCTGCTACAGTTTTCTTTTCTTGTACTAAGGCATGAAATGCCCGTACATGTTGTTCCTCGTAGTAAGCTGGTAGATATTTTCTTCGGAACCTCTCCTCGAAAAGTTCCCAAGATACTGTGTCTGGGGTAAGGTGTAGTTGTATTTCCAAGTTGCCCCATCAGTTCAAGGTGCTGTCTCTTAACTGAAAAATTGCGATCTTTGCCTTTGAGTTGGATGCATAGTCCCTTAAGGCAAAACACCTTGTCATGCCTTCCAACCATGCCTCCGCGTGTTCATTGGCGCGACCTCCGGCAAACTCCAGAAGTTTGATCTTCTGCAACTCTTGTGTGATGTCTTTAGGTGGAAGTTCTCCCCCTGAGTCCCTTGATGCTTTTGGGTTACCCGTTCCAGACGGTGGGAGTTCCACTTCAGTCCTTGTCGGTTGGCGCACCTTTAAAGTCTTGTTAATGGCTTCCAACAAGCGCAGTATGAGGGCTAGTTCGGGCGATGGTGGTGGTGGTGGTGGTGGTGTTGGCGGTGCCCGTGATGACGCTCCTCTTCCTCGACCCCTTCAAATCCTGACCATCCTGTATACTTTAACCTACATCACCCCAAAGTTGTCAGGGTGAGTTCAAGGACGTTTCAAATTGGTGCTACTTAAACTTAGAAACAGGGTTAGGCGTAAGTTTTCTTTACTTGTCTGTAAACATACATTACTCCATTAGGGGATTGGCTAGGTTTGGGTTAGGATTAAGCGTCTAATCTTGGTTTCTTCGCCCTTGCGAGAAGAATTATTAGTTCCCATACCCTATAGCTACGTTAGCCTTGTGCTTTACTCTCCTAGTGCATATGCACCTCCTTCTCGCTTGTCCTCGTCTAAGCCCTAACATCAATAATTAACTTTAATGTAGATTAACCTTACACTTAAATAAAATAATTAATTTAAAATTATTATTACACTAATTTAACCCAACTTAGCTTTACTTTAATTTAAACTAACTTGACCTTTATATATATATATAAATAAATTATTTATACTAAATTATTTAATTTACTCTAAATTATTTTTACACTTTAAAATATAAAAATAAATAAATGAACACACACATGGACTCGGGCACGCATGGATTCCACGTGCCTGCCTGGCTTCCTCTAGTTCCCTCGTATCTAACCCCAAAATTCTACACCTGTCAGCTCTTTGAATCCCTACACGTCCTTCCTCTGCCTCCACCTTCTCATCCACTGGGACTTTCTTCACATCATTCTTTCTCCACCACATATCTTGCCTTCGCTCTAGTCAGAGGTTACAAGAACCTCACCCACCATGGCTCACCTCCTCTCCATTGTTCTTAGCACTTTGCTATCGTTGGTATTGCTGTATCTGTTGCCAGATCATTTTGCAAAAATAGAGTATATTTATATGGTCATTGACAAGATCCAGGACCTGGAGTCTAGTCTCTTTAAAATATTGGGAACCAATCCCAAGTCTGTACACTTTGCGGAGTTCACTCTCAGGTATGGTAAGAGGTATGATTCAGTCCGCCAGCTTGTGCACAGCTTCAGTACCTTCGTGAAGTACGCGGGGTTAATCGATTCAAGAAATTGCATGAACCTTTCTTATACTTTGGTGATAAATGGTAATTTCCTATTTTTGCAGTGCGAAATAAAAATGATTTGCTTGTAATTCCAGCTCTGGACGGATTTTGGTATTTTTCTTTCGGTTTATTTCTTTTGTATTTATAAATTTATTCATTTGTGTATATGCATGTAGTTATATGTGTACATATGTATGCATATACATTGTCTTCCCGTATTCCCCACGGCCTTTTGCACATAACTGTGAAATTCCTGACTCAGTTTCATGTTTCGGGGTTTCCTTATGCCCAATGCCGAGAGTTCCCTATCCTCACGGACTCTCGATCTCCGATATGCCGATACATTATCTTCTAGCTTTAGCCATCCCCTGGCTATGCTTTGGTCCATGTGACCCTCTCCTATGTGACCGTAGTCCTATTCCCTGTCAGGATTCGTGGTTTCGCGACTCTCGATGTCACGAACCTCTGTCCTCTCAATCTCCCGATCACCGATCTACCGATACGGTGCTTTGTGCGTTAGCCCCCCAGGCTAAGTTCTTGGCCCATATGACCATTATACCACAAGGCCACAGCTTTGTTCCCCCCCATCGGGTTCCAGACATCGCAATGTCGAAATGTATGAACACCGTGTCGACGGGATTCCCGATATCCCGATACCCGATATGCCTCTTCCTTGCGCATTAGTCTCTTCCGGCTATATCGAGGTCCATGTGACCTTCTCTGGTGTGACCGCTGCCTTATGGCTCCCCATCGGGGTTTCGGTCCTTCTCAAGCAAGAGTTTCATCACTTCTAAAATTTGCGATGCCAGTTATTGTTTACTTTTGGACAATGAATGGTTAAAATTCACAAACTATAAGTTTTCAGTGCCCCTTTTAAAAATTTATTTAAACCGGGATATAACTTTTAAATTTAAGAGTTTTTCCATTTAACTGTTAAAGAAATTGGGATTCGGGGTTTTCCCGTAACAAATGATCGATGTAAATTGAATCACGAAACCCCGATCTCCGATTTTGCGATACGCTTAAGTCTTAATTAAAACATCATTTAATTAATTCTTTTTAACGAAGGTTTAAGAGTTAAGTTAATTACGTCGCATTTTTGGGGTTCGCGATTTCATAGTGCATGGATACTTTGTCCATGGAACTCGCGATATCCCGATCCGCGATGCCATCTGCCACCTGTCCACTGTTGACCCTTCCGTGGGCCCTGCTGTCTCTCAGCCCATCGGGAAATCGTGTTTCGTGATTTCGCAACTCTTGTTGCTATGTTCTCGGGACTCTCGATATCCCGATCCACAATGACAACTGGCTTCCACTACGGAGCCTTCCACTTTTCGGAGAATCGGGCCTCGCGTTTCCGAACTGCAAGGACCACTCGTCCACGGGACCTGATGGATGACCTCTTGTCGGGACCTTTCCCGATGGCTCCGATCACTGCCACGCATCCCAACAACGGACGGTCCTGATCGCCTCTCGTTGTTTCGGGGTTTTCGATACTCTGATGACAGAAATATTCTGTCAACTCGAAACCCCGGTAGCCGATATACCGACGGGTCGTTCGATCTCCGCCACGTGTCTCCTCAAACGGATGGTCCAGATCGTTCCCGCTATTTCGAGACTTAAAATGTCCCGACTTCCTCGACCTCGTGAATCCCGATTTCACGAACGCCGATATCCCGATGCCTTCACACCTGCCATTGGGATTTCTCCTTCTGTCCTCGCGGACTTAACTCCCTCGCAAATCCATGCAGCTCCAATGGTTGTCGGGTATCTGCTCGAGATCTGACGGCTCGGATCCGTTCTCCTGCGTAATAGACAACTCTCCTTTGGGATAATGATTAGTTGCTTGAAACATTACGTGGGGTTAAAATTACTTTTTGACAAGGTTAAAATTTGTATGGGTCTATTGTTCCTGAGATTTTTCATTATTAAAATTCACTGAGGCTAATACAGGCAAGTAGTTTACACCATTACCGCGCAATACAAGTCTTCAAAATTTCCTTTTTCCTGTTGCGCATTGGCAGTTCCTCATTTAGGTAAGTTCGAGATGAAGTAGGCCTTTTCGAGGTCTTGCAAAAGTCCTATTGAATTTTATATAGTATAATTCGTGTAGCTATTGAATCTTGCCAACTTCAAGCCTTGGATAGAAGCTTCCCTCAATGTTTTCATAGATTTCAGGTGTCTATTCTACCTGAAACCTCATTGACAAGTATTGCTCAAATAAAATTAAGTTATCACCTCTCTTTTTCGTGCTTAATATCTTTATCAGGCTACTTTAAGGGTAGCCATTTTGTGGGAAGTGATCCTTCAAACTATCTGGTTTGCTGCCACTATTTTAAAGGGCGTTCCTTTGAATATTCAGACTAGTGTTGTATTAGCCATTTATGATCCAATTAAAGGGTATTACCTAAAGTGGTTGCTTGTGATATATATAAGACCATTTGCTTGGATAATGTAGGGGTACTACCTTGAGTATATTTTTCTGATATTGTATCAGTCATATTGGGTCAAGCTGAATGTTGCTTGACACAATCTATTAAGACGCAAACTGACGTGTTTTGCTAGCAGGTTAAGCGTGGCTGGAGTTAACACTTGGGGTTTTGGCCCTTAGGCCCAGATTTTGAACTAAGACGCTCTGATACCATATGTAACAACCAAATAATTCTAAACATCATTTACTTTCATAAGCAATTTATTTCATGAACTGAGATAACAACTTCATAACATAACAACAATCTTCATAATAGCAACTTCAGTAACTTAATTTTATCAATGAATAATGTTTCATGGCAGAATGAAATAAACACATAGTTTAACAGATTACCTGGTTCTGATGCTAATTTGTGTTGCCTTGTTGTTGCTTTCCTGCTACCTGATACACAGACCAACCCAGCCACAAACAAAATAACTTCGCAAAAACCTACTGTCCTCCCTGCCAACTAGGAAAACTACCTAGCTCCAAGATATCTATGGATATCCTGGCCCCCGTGCCCAAAACCTCCAGCAACTCGGTGCCTCAACTGATCAAAAATGCCATAGTCAGAACTCTACTGCTCCCTGCAAATCTCACAATCCTCCCAGAATCCATCCTCCTTCCCATGCCCCTCACGTCCACCTCCCTTTCTCCCTTATTCCCCTTCGTTGCCTCATGCCTTTACTCCCTTACCTGCCCTCGTCCCCGTCCCTGGTCCTTCCTTTAATGTTTTTATCTTCTCGGGATTCATAGATATCCCTTGTTGCATACGCAACCATTTTATATCATATACCATTAATCTATTAAATCCATTACGCAAGTTATTAAATGTAGTTTGTAGTTAAATTATTAATTAATCACAATTATATCCTTTAATTAATTAATAACTCACCTAATTAATATCATTAAATCATCTTTGTTTAATTAATACCTTGTTAACACAATTAATCCCCTAATTAGTTTTACTTTATAATTCTTAAACATTTATTCAACTAGGGTCGTTACATGTACATGAAAATAACCTCATATAAATCAATCAATTTTCTGATTTCTATAGCACACACAACACAACACTTAGGGAGATTACTCTCATTTACTTGAAAATGGTGCAATCTGACTAAATACATGATATATCCTCTTTAGTTAGTGTTTTGATATATTTGGTCAAATAATACTATTGGTAACCGACACATATATCAAAGAGATATAGTACTTGATACTCCTTTTTCATGAAGACCCTGCAAATCCTAGGGTTTGTAGCACAAGCCACAAAAATCCTGCATAATGTGGAATACTAAGAAATTTGGAATTACTTAATCATAGTAATAATTAGAATGGAATTTTACACCTACTAGTCTTGGAAAATCATTGTGGTAGATCTATATAAAATGATTACTTGCATAGTGTTGATTCTAGTGGTACCAGTCTCTAGTAACCTTTTGTTTTTTACCTAACCATAATATTGTGCACAACATATATTAAAAGTATCCTTTTGAAACACTTCTTGCATTGGTATAAGTATCATGTAACCCTTCTAATGGACCAACAAGTCCCATGGTAGTCACTAGATACACATCCACTAATAAACCAATAACTATTCTATAAAATTAGTTATCTAGGCTCCAATCAAAGCTTGACCAACATGATTATAAGCTACATGTAACGTATACCAACACTACCAAGAAATTTGTGATAAATAAAACCCTAATGGTATACACCATTGATGCAGAAATTGATCGCACGTGTGAGTCTATCCTCTCCTCCATATACCCAAGTGAATAGTGGAAGGATTTGATCATCCAATACGATGGGGTTGAATCCTGTAATTGAAGTGAGAATTTACCAATGCTATCCTTCATGAACATCACTATCATATGTGGTGAAAACTTCCTAAATTATTTTTTAACAATTTTGATGGCTCAGATCCCAGAAGTTATTTTACCCAAATGAAACACTACTTCTCCCTCCAAAGTATTAGTGATGACTTGATGAAAGATGGAGTAGGGGTATTCTTCTTAGATTTGAAATCATGGTAACAGTGACAATGGGATAAGTGGTCATATGCGGGATAAAATTCTTAGATATAGTTTGTGAAAGCATTCAAGATCACTTTGAAAGAGACATTCAACATTTGGGATGACTTGTGCTAAATAAGAAGTAGAATATTTTAGAGTGACCTTCGAGCAATTGACAATATGGAAAGAGCGTTTGACTGATTTTTATTTAAATAATGTTTCACATATGGTCTCATTGTATCATAAAGGAGATCAATGAACATGTAATAGTGTAGCACCAAAACACTTGGATGGAGGCATCTCAAATAGAGGGGGAAGAACAGATGGTGGTCAAAGAAAGAAAAAAAAAAAACTTTTTTAATTCCCTTTCCATGGCCCTCTCTAACATTAATAAAAACCCACTCACCCAAGAATCACTTAAAATCCCACAAGTTATCATGGGAAGAAATTGCAACATCACACCAACACATCAAACTTTTCTATAGTTATGATTAAAAGTTATTCAAAGGGCATAAATGCAAATAAAATTTAATTCAAATGGATGTATCCTCCTAAGACTAATTGTAATACATTCTCATGAAATATACTCATAGGTTAGATTTAATAGATCCCACTCCTCCTTGTAAGGAAGAACCATCCCCCAAAAAATCCTTTTCAAATTTCCCTTGATGCTTTATTAAGCATTTCTACTCCCTATACACTAAATTTGATTACCTACATGAAGAACCACAAGGTGATTATTTTGATGAACAACTTCAACACCCACAATTTTGTTCATAGGATAGAGTCCAAAGAAACCCACATTTATGTTCATGTGGTGAATAATTGTCAAATAAGGATATCCAATGGAGTTCTTATGAAATGTAGAGGTAGATGTAAAAATGTGTAGCTCCAAATGGGGGACAATGAGCTAAAATATGACATGTTCACTATTGGAATCATTTGTTGTGATTTAGTCCTCAATGTAGAATTCTTACACAATTTGGTTCATGTTACCATGGATTTAAATGAATTATGTTTGAGCTTCACTAAGTACTATCATCAACACTCCCTCAAGAGGCTTAATTATAGATTCCTTGAAATCATCATCTCTCACCATATGAACAAACTATTGAAGAAATGACACTACATTATTTCCCAGTTCAATCCAATCCAAGTTGTGGGAAATCCTCCACAGGTAATTCACCATGATTTTCATATGGAATTGGATAAGAATTAATATGAATTTGGAACACCTCATGTATTACTTCCTTCACATGCTAAGAATGACCATGGTATTCCCATAATTACAAGTAGTCAACCATCTAATGTGCATCCTTATAGGAACCCTTTTGTAGAGAAAAGTGAAACA
>ML826015.1:22211-57912 GCA_009831015.1 Picea engelmannii | reverse complement strand
GTACTACAATGTCTTATCAATCTATGATTTCATTCCAAATTTTATATTGTAATATAATTCCTTGGGAAAAGGTCTTAGAATTGTGTTGATGTAAGAATGCCACCCCTTGACATTCACTACTAAGTAATTATGTAAAAAAAAAAATGACGAAGTCCACATCTGAGAAAGAGATGATGGTCATCCTTCATGCAATTGATACTTGGTGTCCATATCTCATTAGGAGGTGCTTCCATATCAAGAGATATCAACATAGTTTGATGTATTTTCTAAAAGAATGAGTATCATCGCCCACTCATTAGAAATGGGTCATTAATATTCTTAGGTATGATTATAAGATCATATATGAAAAAGGAAAAGAGAATGTTGTGGTTGATGATTTCGCTAAAATATATTAGAAGGATATATATTTTCCTTATATTTACCTACAACTAATTGGTTCATCAAATGTAACATCCCCATTTTGAATCCTCGAATTGGTGATATGTAATTTCAATATGATGTATGACTATGGGAACAAATAAGTAATATGTAAATATTGTATATAATGATAATAAAATAAAATGTAACACCGACTTCAGTTGGACATGGACAAAGTAATGGGGGATAAGTTACCAAAACACAGGGGGAGGTCTAAGAGGGGGTACAAGGGGGATTTGTTTTTGTATTAATCCCAACCCACTTCCTAAATGTTGGTTATGGATCTTGATTATATTACCAACTTAGAGGTCTTCTTTCAACCTTGTTTGGACCCCATTAGTTGATGGAGGGGTGTGGGGGGGGATTTCCCCCCCACATCTCTCGCTAGGGGGGTCCAACAGGGGGGTGGGGGAGAAAATTCAGATACCCCCCCCCCCCCCTTTGAAAGGGTTGAAGGGAAGTACACCCGAAGATAAATGTTTCAGAAAATTGACTTGTAAAATATTGTAATTTCGTAGTCGATTTGGACCGTTCATTATAAGTTTGCAGATATGACGGTAGAAGTGACTTTAGTTTTTTTTTTCGCTAGAAGGTAACCCTATTTTATGAGGGAATTGTATTGCATCTATGTATGTGAGTGAATATTGTATTTTTAGAGAGGAGACTGGTTGAGAAAGAAGAGTAAGTTATATCATGTGTGTTGTAGGTTGTATCCCTTCATTTGTTGGATAATAATAAAGGTAGGAACTGGAAATTTATCTGGTGGATGTAGCGCACACTGGGTGAACCATGTATATCTGTGTATCTATTGTATTGTGTATCTTATGTGTTTTAATTCCACATTTTTTTTATTTTATTGCTTCATGATCCTGTTTTTCTAAAAACTGGTATCAGAGCAGAAGGTAACTCGTAGGAAAAGAGGGTTCCTAATTTGAGTGGAAGTAATGGAAGAAGATGGAAAGTTTAAGGTCGAGAAATTTAACGGCCAAAACTACTAGTTATGAAAAATGAAAATGGAAGACTATCTATATCTGAAGGATCTTTTCTTACCATTGGAAAAAAAAGAAAACAAACCAACCATTATGAAGGATGAAGAATGGGAGATTATTGACAAAAAGGCGCTGGGAATGATACAGTTGTCCCTAGAAGCTTCGATGTATTTCAATATTTCAAAAGAAATGCCAACGAAGGATCTAATGAAGGAATTGGATAAACTATATGAAAAATCCTCTGCCTCCAATGAGGTATTTCTAACGAAGTGGTTACTTAATATAAATATGTCATAAGTTGGGTCTTTTGCGGACCATTTAAATGAATTTAATACGGTTACTAATCAGATAGGTTCTGTAAAAGTGGACTTTGATGATGATTTGAGGGATCTTATAATCTTATGTTCATTTCCACAAATTTGGAACGGCTTGGTCATGGTTGTAAGTAACAATGTCTTTGGCTTAAACACTCTGAAATTTGATGATGTTGTTGGTGTTATCCTTAGTGAGGAAAGAGCTCAGGGAATTGCGAGAATTTTAGGAAGGGAAGATCCAAATCTAGACTAGAAAATATAGAGTTTGGAATTGTGGGAAGAAATGACATCTGAAGAAAGTCTGCAGAGCTCCAAAGAAACAAAGAGATGGATAGTAGGAGAAAAATAAGGAAGAAAATGTAACAAGTGATGTGCTACAAGATTATTTGATTCTTTATTTAGATAATATTATTGAATCTTCGGTAGTAGATTCAGGGGATTCATTTCATGCCACACCCCATAGGAAATATTTTGAAGATTATGTTCAAGGTGATTTTGGATAGGTTTATTTGGGTGATGATGAGCCATGTCAAATTGTTGGAATGGGTAAGGTACAAATAAAGAAAAATAATAAAAACCAATGGATATTGAAAGAGGTGAGAAATATTCCATATATAAGAATAAATTTAATTTCAACAAGCTAGTTGGAAAGTGAAGGATGTATATCCACATTTACAGATAATGTGTGGAAGGTCACTAAAGGATCACTGGTAATGGAAAAAGGAGAAAAGGTAGGTACATTGTATTTATGTACAATGAATGTTGACTCTTCAATCTCTTTAGATTCTACATGTGTGGATACAACACTATGGAATTATAGGATTGGACACATGGGTGATATTGGAATGCATATACTTCACAAAATTAATTTGTTTCCATATCCTAAACAAGTTGATTTGAATTTATGTGAACGTTGTGTTTATGGAAAACATAAGAGAGTCATATTTCTCAAGGTTGGAAAGGAAAAGAAGAGTGGAAAGTTAGAGATTATGCATACATATGTATGGGGAATAGATTAGGTATCATCTCTTGGTGGCTCTTGTTATTATGTTACTTTTATTGATGATGCAACTAGAAAAATCTGGGTTTATTTCATTTGAAAAGAATATGATGTTTTTGACATCAGATTTGAAAGAAACTTAAAGCTTTGGTTGAGAATGAGATAGGAAAAAGGTTGAAGTGTCTCAGATCCGAAAATGGAGATGAATATTGTAACAAGGAGTTTGATGATTACCGTTCATACCATGGGATTTGTAGAGAGAATATAGTTCCAACAACACCACAAGAAAATGGTGTGTCAGAAAGAATGAATAGGACAATCATGAAACTTGCAAGGAGTATGAGATAGCATGTTGGGTTTCCCTTATAGTTCTTGGAAGATGTTGCAGATATTTTTGTTTGATTAATAAATAGAGGGACTTGAAGCTCTTTGGATGGTGGAATTACAAAGGAGGTATAGATAGGTAAAAATGTTATCTACTCATTTTTTAAGAGTTTTGATTGAAAATCATTTGTCCATATTGATAAAGAAAATAGAGAAAATCCTGAGGAAAAATTCAAGAAGTGTAAATTGGATACAGTATTAAGGATTTTTTTTTATCACTTATGGGATTATGAAAATCATAAAATCATTAGGAGTAGATATGTGGTATTCAATTTATAGGTCATGTACAAAGATCAATTGTAGGGAAAGAAACAGGAAAATGAAAACATAGAATAGACAGTGCTTGATGAAATCAATGAAAATGAAATTCCAAAGGTACCGGAAAATCAAAATGTACAACAACAAGAGAAGTAATCACCTCAAATTGTTTCAAGTGTTCTTAGAATATCTACCAGGTTAAGTAGACCCCATGAATGATACTCTCCGTCATTGTATTATTGATTGTTGACTGATTATGGTGAACTAGAATGTTATGAAGAGGCAATGTAGGTAGACAATAAAACAAAGTGGAAGCAAGGCATGAAAGAGGAAATGGATTCCTTGGTAAATAACTAGACTTGGGACTTGGTTCAGTTTCTTGCAGGAAAAAGAGCATTGCAGAATAAATTGGTTTATAGGTTGAAGGAAAAATATGGAGGCAAAGAGAAGTATGAGGCTAGACTTGTTATAAATGGGTTTGCACAAAAGAAAGGTATATATTTTGATGAAATATTTTCTCTTGTTGTTAAAATGACCTCAATTAGGATTATTTTGAGGCTTGTGGCAGTAGAAGATTTGCATATTGAACAATTACATGTAAAAACATATTTTCTCCATGGGGATGGGAAGGAATATATTTATATGGAGAAGACACAAAGATATGAGGTCAAATGAAAGGAGAATTTGGTATGCAAGTTGAAGAAGAGCTTGTATGGCTTAAAGAAAGCTCCAAGGTAGTGGTATTTGAAGTTTGACAGGTTTATGGAAGAACAAGGTTATAGTAGATGTCATTCTGATCACTGTGTTTATTTTAAGAGAATAGAAAATGGAAGCTATATTATATTTCCATTGTATGTAAATGACATGGTTTTTGCAGGGTCTAACATGCATGATATACATGTGCTAAAAAAGAAATTATCTAATTCATTTGTGATGCAGGATTTGGGTGTTGTAAAGAAAATTATTGGTATGAGAATAACAAGAGATAGGAAAAATCGCAAATTGACGTTGTCCTAGGGTGAGTACATATAGACAGTGTTGGAAAGGTTTAGAATGCAGAATACAAAACCAGTTAGTACATGTTTGGCTATCCATTTCAAATTAACCAAAAAAATGTGTCCCAAGACACAAAAGCAGATAAAATACATGTGTAGGGTATCTTATTCATCAACATTTGGAAGCTTGATGTATTATATGGTGTACATAAGACCAGATATTGCACATGTAGTGGGAGTTGTGAGAAGGTATATGAACAATCCAGGTAAATAACATTGGGAGGAAGTAAAGTGGATTCTTGGGTATTTGAGTGGTACTACTACTCATGCATTATGTGTTGGAGGTTCAAACATTGTTCTACGGATATTTTGATTCATATATTACAAGTGATAAAGATAGCAGGAGGAGAACCACAAGGTATGTTATTACTGTAGGTGGAAAAACAATAAGCTGGATTTTGAAACTACAAAAGGTTGTTTCACTTTCAAAAATAGAAGCAGAGTATGTTTCTCTTACAATGGCTAGTAAAGAGATGATTTGGTTACATCGGTTTATGGAGGAATTGAGAAAGAAGTAGGAGAATAACAGGGTACACTCTGAAATTCAAAGTGCCATTCATCTTATAAATAACTCAACCTTCCATTCTTATACTAATCATGTAAATATAAGGTACCATTTCATATGATCCATTTTGGAAGATGGACAATTGAAGTTGGAAAAGATACATGCTAGCCAAAATCTTGCAGACATGTTAACAAAGGTAGTAACCAGGGAGTAATTGATTTCTTTCTTATCTTCAATTGGACTTCAAGCATGAAGGTGAAGATCAAAAATTTTCTAGGTACAAGGTGGATCATAGTCCAATAGGCACAACAATAGTGGGGTTATTGTTATTAGTCTCCAAGTGATATATTGTTAGGTTTGGAGCCTGATTATCTTCCTGATTCAAAGGTCTTGTTTCAATCGTGTTTGGAACCCATTACCTAATGGGGGGTGTGGGGGGGATCCCCCCCCCACGTATATCACTAGGGGGTCTAGGGGGGTGAAGAGAAATTATGGATTCCCACTGGCAGTTGATCGGGGACAGTGCCCCCAAAGAGAAATTATTGGGAAAATTGCCTTTTAAAATACTGTAATTCCGTAGTCAATATGGATTGTTCATTATAAGGTCGTAGTTATAACGGTAGAATTTATTTTAGGATTTTTTTGAACCCTATAAGGAAACCCTCTTTTATGAGGGAATTGTATTGTGGTTGTGCATGTGAGTGAATGTTGTATTTTGAGAGAGGAGACTGTGAGAGAGAGAAGTGGAAGTTACAATAGATGGGTTGTAGGTTGTATCCATTCATTTGTTGGATAATAATAAAGGAAAGACATGGAAATTTCTCTAGTGGACGTAGACAACACTGGGTGAACCATGTATATATGTGTCTCTATTGTATTGTATATATTCTACGTTTTATTTCTTCATTTGTTTTATTTTATTGCTCTGCCATCCTGTTTTTCTAACACTAAACTTATTATTGTATATAAACCTTCTATATTTCCCTTGAGTTTATGAAAGCCCCAATAATTAAACACATGTAAGAGGGTTGGTGTGAATAGTCTTATCCCATAGTTATGAAATAATGGGGGTTGAGTAGAATCAACATCAGGAAGTGTGAAAGCCAACTTTCATGGAGAAAAAGGAAATTTTTACTGGAAAAGAGAGCAACTTTTATAACCAGTTTTCTGGACATCAAGGGGGCACATAGTGTTTTATCTTGAAGGAAGCCATAGTGGGGATGTGTAGTAGTTGTTTGGAGTTGAAAATGCATGAAGAAGAAGGTTTCTAGGTCTGTGGAGTGAAAAGTATGGTTGATATTTTTCCATAGAGTAGTGAGACATTGTTGTGATATTTTTTGTTATAGCTAACATCAATGGAGTCCCAAGCAAGAGAGATTTGTATCCAACCTATGATGGAGACGTAGAGGGAAGTGGGAAGGATTTAGGGACTGTGTGTAGTGAAGGGGAATCTGATTCCTTGGGTTTTGCAGGTTAAGGGGAAGAGCGTTGGCAGATTGGGACAATCCTAGGAGAAATGACCTTATTGTGGGTTGTGTTGGGCTATGAATGGACAGTAGAGATACACCCCTCTCTTATTTATCTATGTGTTTATATCAAGGGTGATTTTCTACTAAGATTTGGGGAAACAAATCTATGGTTGGGTGGAACATCCATCCCATGCAGCAGATTGAACATTTGATTTAAAAGATAAGTGTTTATCTCTATTACATTGTTTGTATTTATGGGTTTTATTTGTTGTGCATATACTTTGTTCTTGAGTAAATTATATGTTTTTAGGTATTGTATAATCGATTTCATTCATAATGTTATTAATGCATGTAAATATGTAATGCATTGCATTTAATTATGGGATTATTTTTTGTCTTCTTACTCTGAATTTTAAGCATTTATATGATGTTGTGTGAATAATAATTTGTTGCAATTTATGTTTTAAAAGTGTTGTTAGATGTGTGGATGTTTAGCATGATGCATATGAATAATTTTTTTTGTGTGTGCATTTAAACAAAATCAAATGTAGAAATTTTTATTAGCCACATAAGTATTTATATTGTTGTTGCATCTAATTTAATTGGTATCAGAAGATGAAAACTTGTGGGTTTTAGTAGTGGGGAACACTACATCAAATTCCACCAAGAATGGTTGAAAAAATGAGTCTATGATTCAGCTCATCCAAATACTTTAGGACTCAAAAAATACACTTGGTAGTAATGTAGCTTGAAATATAAAGGACACATTTTACAATGAAAATTTTACTTTAAAAGAAAGGGTGTTAAACAAGTTGCATTCATATCATGTCTCGATTCGATTTTCCTTTCAGAAAACATATGCTTGATCTAAGTGTTCTGATCTATAAATTGTCGTGGATATTCCACTTAAACTATTCATCACAACAGATTTGATGAATAAAACTAAAAACTACACATTAAAGGTTAAATTCCTTAAGATTCCAGAATATTTAGTCACTTGTTTTCGTCTTATGCATGAAATAGATAAAATGTGGAAAAGAGAGAAAAATAAAATACAATCACACACCATCCACAAAATAACACAAATATTTTCTCTAGGAAACCCTTACAAGAGAAAACACAACTAGAAGGTCAACCTGCTCTACTCTCTTTTCTCTAGTATGGAAATAATGCAAGTACAAACTGGAGATGGCACTCTCTATGGAGTTACCTAAGACCTGTGGTATGTTAAGCCACTAAAGAAAATTGATCCCCTCTTTTATTCTCTCTAATTTTCCACTACCAATTTTTCTTCTTTGCTATGGAAAAAAATACAATAACATAGAATGGAACCCCTTCTCCTCCTAGTGGCTTGGTATTTAACACAGCCTGAGAGCCATATAGGGTTAGGGTATCGATTTCCTTAATGCTCAATTAGTCATTTGGTTTGGAACTTATAGAATTATCTAGAAAATACACTATGTTGCTAAACCTGCATGTTTGATTAATGAGGGATGACGTGGCATCCACTCACATAATGGTGATCAATACGGTAGGTCAACTTGCAGGAAGCATAATATTCTCATACGCACTCTGATTGAGGTGATTCTTAAAAGGTTATAAAGGTATTAGTGTGTAGAATATTTAATATTTATCTGTAGTAAGATTTGTACCGTAAAAGAGTGTTCTTTGATGTCTAAAAATGGCTCTAAAAGATTTAATATGGTTTTTGGACCTAAATTTCCAAATTTGGACCAGATGCCAAAATGGTCATGCAAGTTGATTCCTCCAATTATACCACCTAGAAAGTAATAATATAGATGAAAAATAATATAATGATCCAATCGAAAACACATCTAGATGATTTTAGTTGCATCTAATTCCTATCAAAGAAACAATGTTGAGACAAAGAATGTGGGGTATGTGTTATATTCTTTGCACGACTAGTCCTAGTGTCTACTACATTGCGTTGGGGGCACAAGGGGGTTTGAGGGGAAACGTGTCACATTATTACCTTGTTTTTCATGTCACCTCTATTTTCGTTTCCATTGTTCGGTATTTTTTCAGCGCATGGTTTTTGTCGATGGTTTTCTATTTCCGGTTAAGGAATTAGGTTTGTTGACTAATCTAGTTCATTGGGTTAGGGTTTTTTATTTCATTGGATCCTATATGTATATTGTATTGTAAACAATGTATCACGATGAATGAATATAAAATATGATGGTTTTCCCGATTTGGGTTTACAGGGGAAACATATCTGTGTAATGTGTGTTATTGTCATTGTATCTTTTCTATTCTTTTATTGAAAATATGTTTGTAGTAAAATATTGTAGAAGGTTAAAATCTACATTTGGTATCATAGATTTGTTGGCTTAATGGGGATGCCTTTGTGGTCAAGGGTTTGGATCGAGACTGTGATAATCCTTGTTACAGTGGGAGATCTATTGTATTGATTTTTCAAGTGAAAATAAATGGCGAGTACTTCAAAAATGGAGATCGAGAATTTTAATGGGAAACATTTTGAGCTATGGAAGCTCAAGATGGAAGATCTATTGGTGGATATATATTAGTGGATTGATGTGTATCCAGGTACTACACCTACAACAAGAACCTCAGAAGATTACTGAAACAATTTTGATTGGAAGGTAGACAGAGCAATCTGATTGTGTCTCTTAGATTCATTATTACTGAATGTGTCAGAGGAAGCTACAACCAAAGATTTATGGGATAAGCTGGGGAAGTTGTATCGGTCTAAGTCCTTAGTAAAATATTCTTAAGAAAGAAGATCTATAACTTGAGGATGAGAGACATAAACTTGGTGGTAGAGAATTTGAACGCCTTCAATACTATGGTAAGTTAGTTAGTATTTGTTGAGATTAAAATTTCAGATGAAGATAAGTGTATCAGTTTATTGTGGTCTCTAGCAGACTTATGGGATAGTCTGGTTGTGGCCATAGGTAGTAATACAATTTCCTTGAAGTTTGATGAAGTGGTCTCATCCTTGTTGTCGAAGGAGATGAGACGAAATAACATGGAAGGATAGAGCACAGATGCATTATTTACAAGAGGACACTCTGAGGAAACATAAATGATTTTAGGGTCGAAATTTCGCTCATGGGCAAAATTAAGGGGCCTCCAATTTTTTATTGGGCGAATTTTTTGTATTAGAATGATTTTTTAAAACTTATATCATTAGCCCGTAATATTTTTTAGGGGAAAAATCATGTACAGGGTTAGTCCGTGTTTTTAGGAGGGATAGAGGAAAAAAATTGTATTTCGCCCCTGAAATTTGGAGGGACAAGCTTCCATTAGACAAATTTCTAGAAGTATGGGAATTTCTAATAGCTTCTTTTCCCTGCCATTTGGTAAAATCGAGGTTTATGGTTTAATTTGCCCTGATTTTGTGGTATGGGAACTATGGAGCTACAATCTTTCCTTTGCCCGATTTCCAAAGAATAAGGGGATTTCTGAGAGCATTTTGGCCCTCCCACCTGGTATAAATTGTATGGCATCTTCCCATATATGCATTGGGTTCAAATCAGAGCTTTGTTACTTGTCTAGTTAAAGGTTTGAGAGAACTACAAAGTCTAGTGAGTGAAAGGTTCTTCTTTATACCATCCCAAAAAACTCTAATTCCTCGGGGCCCGGTTTACCTTTCATATCTTAAATCTTCATGGTTATTTCCCCTCGATGGAATGAAAAAAACAGCAAGAGATGCCGGTGGTGGAGCCTCCTATTCAGAGTAGCAGAAATTTGAATTTTTTACAGTTATCCCAACCCGCTCGGAAGGTGTCGCGCGAGGCTTTGGCGGTGAATAATTACCAGGCTTTATGTTCTTCTTGATAGGTATTTACCTGGTCCTTCATCTCAGTGTGTTTCCTCATAACAAAGAATTATGAATCATATTAGTAAAATTAGAACAATGCTCTATTTTGTAACTTCACAGTTAGTTCATGGATTTAATATTCTAAAAGCTGAAATGTTTGGTTTAAAGGAAACTTGCACTTATTATGTATATTTTTGAATGCTTTATCTCAAAAGGAAATCACTTATAGAACTTATAAATTCAATGTATTTAATCAAACAATGATACCTTTGAATGAAATTTATGCAATTAATCTGGAGCCCTGTACTGTTGCAATTACTATACAGTATTCTCAAGGAAATAAAAAGCCTCCCTGTTAATTAATGTTAGTCTCCACAATCTACATATTGCCATGCATTAAAAAAAGATAGAGACATAAAAAGAGAGTCAAAATTCTTTGAAATCTCAGAATTCTCTCTACTTATTCACAGAACAACTCAATTGTGTACTTTCATTCAGAGAATGAAAGGTGCTTTACAACCACAGTTGGGGAACATGCCCATTACCTCATGTTTCATGTTACATTCCAACCAACCAAGGAATTTAACATTACAACACACCAGTTTCCAATCTCCAATACCTTTGTTGATTTTGTACCTACAGAGGTAGTTAGGGAAACAACTAAAGAAGCTATTGTGTTTTTGTACTCACTGCAAATAGATCCTAACATTCTATAGCCGTGTCTGCATTTTCTAGTCCAATATTCACTACTCCTTTAGGGTTCCTTTGTTCGCAATCATGCTCCACATTTATATCATGTATTACATCATTCAGACATGAACAAGAACCAAATGATTGGCTAGTTTGGCGATGCATTCGGCTCCAAGACTCCATGTGATGGCGCAAATCCTTACCCCAACTTCAGCAGAGAGGAATCCTAATCTTGTTGGTGATTTATTGGTGGGAAAAGGAATCCTAATATTTCCACACTTGATTTGGGAGTAGTTCATCTAATTTGGTTTAGGAGACATCAAGCTTTCTGCTTCAAGTGAATCCGAGCCAATGTTTTTAATAGCCTTTTAAAAAAGTTGTTCAAGAGGTGAAAATGGTCATTTCTTTGTCTTAATCTATTAGCAACATACAAGCTCAAGTTCAACATCTGAATGATGTAATACAAGATATAAACATAAAAAAACAAAAAACAAATATGGGCAACTTACTTAATAAACTCGTAACTGTGAGGTGCTTCTGAATTCATACACTAATTTGAATATTGTGAACTTACATTCTGAAATTAAGATTCGATTTTACTAACGAACTTGGATTTCCTGATAGAGATATCTGATTTGAAATTTCTAGTTGACATTTGTTGAATGATCAAACCTCTTCCTGTATGGAATTATAGTTCTGTCATCAATTCTGTTTTAATTATGGTTTAATGATGAAATTATGTAGTTTCCATAATTGTAATTGATTTAGGGCAGCACTAACAAGACCCTAACTTCAGGATCATAAAGAAAATTTGGTTAATTTTATTATAAGGGATAACATTGTAACAATCAACAACTAATCTTCCAATTAGTTTCTTGAAGCTCTAACTAGAATTATTATAATTGGTACCAATAAAATATGTAGCTGCAACATTTATTACGATGTTCCTTGGTAATACTATAACCATATGACTAATTAATCCCTAATAACAGTTATTATAATATACAGTAGTATGACTTGCAACTGTACATTCAAAGTTTCAACACAACACCACAACATGTATGTTAAGGCATTATTATGAGTTACATACAATTTTCTCCATGATTGGGAACAAGGTGATATAGTCAAATGCAATGACACAAGAAAACTAAAAACAAAAGATAGGCATTCTTTGTAGAAACCAGCTACCAATGTATTGTGAAGAGCACCAAGGAAAGCAAGACGAGAAAGGAACAATTCTACATAGTTGAGAGGTGCATTGTTATAAATGTGTGTTATTTGAAAGTTTAGAGAGGGAAAACATAATAAAGAAACAAATGAATTTAAAGATGGTGAAGTTATACACAATCAGAAATGAACACATCATTCAAGAAGTCAATGCCATATAATGGGAATCTAATACGAATGCATGGTAGCAATGACATTAAAAGGACAATGAAGAACCAAGACCACTTAACAATTTTATCATTTATAAAAACGTTATATATTACTCTGCACAAAATATATTCATATACTTGTCCTAACAATCATTAACATGGCATCTTAATTATTTTTCCAAACAATTTATCTATAATACCAGTCTATAAAGGTTTTTAAACATCTCCCTCAGGGAGAAATGCTTAGACAGGGAGAATAGAGAGATTTGTGCATTGTTTCATCCTCAAAGAAAACAATATAAAACCATAGGTTATTTGTATACCAACTCTGAGAAATTCAGAAATTGTTAAAGAGCTCTGCATTCAATGGAAAAATCCAAAAACGCCATACCTAAATATCTTTTTCTTAAACATGGAAAGATAGATGTACATCTATCTAGGATAGGGGCTCATACATTCTTTCAAAGGACATTCCAAATCCTTTTATGACGTTGATCCCTCCTTGGGATGAATGGACTAAAATTAACTTTACATAGCAGCAGATGTAACCATGGCTTGGCAGGGTCTGGTGGAGTCTTGTGAGATAAAGAAGGAAAAATTATTTATTTATTTTATAAATCCATTTATAAGGCTACTAATAATTAGGTTGAGGTTGAAGCTTTAACTGAAGGAATCAAGATTTGCATCAGGAATGGTATCCAATCAATAGAGGTTGAAGGGAAGGGACTCTAAATTACTCATTGACATTCTACTAGAAAATCCATGAGGTGATTGGTTTATTAAAACTAAGATGGTCTGGATTGAACTAGATAATGTTGGGATGAACATCTTTCTGCCACACTAGAAGGTCAGCCTATACAATTTCTGACTAGATATCTAATAAATCCAAGCCGTTGACAAAGAAACCCTTCAAATTATTAAAAGCTAATAAATTCATCCAGTGGGCCATGAGGTAGGAGGTCGAGTTGGCCCATCTCCTCACCCATTCATCCCTATAACAGAATATCCATCAAAATCACTGTAACAAAACATCTAATAGATCATAACTATAACAAACTAGCCATCAAATCATTCTTTTGTCAACCATTGTTTTACTTTGATTATTCTTCCTTGTAGATCATCTGTCACAATGTTGATCTGGAGTTGATTATACTTCTATGGATCGGGTATTGATCTCATATTGATATTTGGGACAAGAACCTGTAAATCACCATAATTTCCAATCTTTGCATCATGTATTAATGTTGGTTTCATGTTTTCAATACAGGTATGAATATATTCAATCAAGAGGTGTCGTTTATGTTATTAAACTAGCATCTAAATATGGTTGAAGATAGGATAAGACTATGCTTCTCATTCTGCTACACTTTCCAGCTAAGTCCATAGTACCATAAAGCACCTTGATTATCCTCAAGATCAATAAGAATAACTTTCAAGAAACAAAACCTCAACACAAATATGAGGTTTAACTATTCCACTAAAATTTCCTACACTGGCACCCAAAGATTTGACACGTGTAATAACCAATCTCCTATTTTTAAGGCACTATTTCTACAAAAGAAAAGACATGTGTGCCACTTTTACTATTTTCTAGTCTTGGGACTATTCAATAGATCCTCTTGATTTGATGGAACTTTGAACCTTATCTAACCAATTCCTGTGAAATGGCATTCTACAACCAGTTTTTAGCACACATAGTGTAATTTTCCTGTTTTGCACTGAAAACTTAGTTTTATACTCTGTTTTTTCCTTTCTTGCATGCTTGATTGATTTCTGGAAGTCTTAGCAGTTGAAGAAGAGTTGGAGAAACCTTCCCTAAATATCATTGTCAAATGAGTTGTGGTTACTTCTAGTACTTACCAAACTATCATCTAAACTAATTGCTTGAGCCTTAGATGCCCTTTTTATTTGTTCTTCCTATCCTCCATAGTTTAGTTCCTTCATAAATCTCCCAAAAACCTTTTCACATTGATCTCTCAGATGAATGGCATGTCTGGAGCATGAACACTGCATTTGAATTGGCCAAGAGAATTTCTAGCTTTCAGGATCAAACTTCTTCCCTTGCTTGTTAAAAGCTCTTCCCATTAGTCATTGATATTTATCAACATTTGATGCCTCGCCCTTAAAACTCAACATTGAATACTTGAATAGTTATGACCAAGAACACAATTAATATGCTTACAAGATTGTGCCAGACTTGGTACCAAACCCAACATTGTCACTTTTGCATCCTTATCGAATGTCCATATCTGCCCAAACATCCGCAACTTCAAGATAAGATGAATTAAGGTTCATAATAATCTGATTTATATCATTTGCAATCTTGTTATGAGGCATATTTCTATGCCATATTTTATGGAGGCTTTTAAGCCATCACAAAAGAATTTGTGTAGATGACAGGTGGTGGAATAAGACAAAGAAGATTTTGGTCTGGAGGAGGAAAATGCCTCTTTGTGTAAACTTTTATCTCTCCGATGAAATGGATATGGCGTCGTGGATCTTAACAAGGACTATAATCGATAGACTCCAAGGGGTTGGCTTACACTGTTGCCTCTTTCAACTCCACCACTTTGAGAAAGCGCTCTTTGTGCTGGGGATATCCATCTTTGTCTCTCTCCCCGCTCAACACCAATGCTTATCTTCCCGATACAACTAAATAATCTCCCAATGAAGTAAATACGAGGAGGAATAATATTTTGAATAAAATATTGAGTTTTGACATATTTTTGAAGGATTCTTTCTAATTTGAATTGGATTCCAATCTTTTGACATCTCCCTCGAGTTGAGGCCTTTAAGGAATCTTCCCAATTTGAATTGGATTCCAATTTTTTGATGTATATATAGATACTGTGATATGTTATTGTGATTAGTGTTTGGCATGTTTCCATTAGAAAATAACAAGTTTCTTTAGGGCCAAATCAATTTCCCTGCATACCTTTTGCATTGTTGGGTTAGTCACATCGCTGATGATTTTTTTTTTGGAAAAGATTGTAGTTTAGATTAGATATGATAAAATGTCTATTGATAGAATGTTTTGTTTCCATTGTCCATGACCAAACATCCACTAATTCTGCAATAACAGGGGACCCCAAGTGAGATGCAATTGAAATTAACCATTTCCATACAAACACCCATGTTTCCATTGCTCCAAATCTTGAAATATAAGTTGGGCACCAACATAGTAGCTATGAAGATATTTTCATCTTCATATTTGAATTGTTACCACATTAAAAAAATGTTGTAAAAGGGGCATAAACCTAATAACTAGTATTTAATTAAATGACTCAGTTTCAGGGTGCAACAATTATGTGTTGTTGATTGGCTCTAATTGTGTGTTGTTGATTGGCTCTAATAACTCTGAACCTTCCATTGGATTTTTTGTCTGAGATTGAAAACCATTGATGCTAACATAAAGCCTTCTCATGCCAAAAATTTCTCCATTATCATTGGACTTCACATGGGAATTGACTATTACAATAGACATGTTCTCCAAAATACCATCTTCTACCATTTTTCTATTGGACCCTGAAGTTGCAGCCAACAATAGCAACTGTGACTGCAATAATATTAGTTGTCAAGATACCATTCCATCAATTTGTTTTCCCTGGAACAAGTCTCATATTGTCATAAATTGACACGATAACATTTACATTTTAGGTCGTAATAGTCTCTAAAAGAACCAAAGACTAACTCTTAAGATTTTAGTTAACAAAATGTCATAGTAGTTGATGAATTATGTAATTCTAGGAAATATTTCTTCCCCTCTCTTCACTAGACTATTTTTAATAGGCCAAGGTACCTTGGTATGTGTAACCAACATGAAATTATATTTTGTAAATTAGTCCTATAATTACAATTTTCCTTCAAATTTGAGTAAGGAAAACTATAATTAGCTTCAACATTTTTTCCTTCAATGCATCATTAAATTCTAGCAAAGATTTAATGACTATTCATTGGACTATTTATAATGACTTGCACATGCATTTTTCATTGTTTAGTTTAAAATTTCGTAAGATTCTACCAAAATAATATGAACTCTTTAGAGATTGTCCAAAATATACCTTTGATTTGCATTTAATTTAATATTTGTTACAAAGTTTTATTTTTGTAAACCAAATTCCGAGGCACATGTAACACATTCAAGTGCTTAGTTCTATTGTCAATAGCCACAATGTCTTGATGGGAAGGATGTTTTTTTCAACAACAAAATTGATTATCTCAAATTTAGGGCCCCATTTTTTCCATGTGTTCAATAGAGATTATCTTATAAAAGAGTTGATTATACATATTACCCACCTCTCAATTTTTTTCGTTCTAGAGTTCACAAAGAAAATGGCCTGATTGTATTTATTGTTCCAATTTCAGGCCATTTAAAAATGAATACAATTTAGAAAGTAATATTTTGAAAACATTTATGAGGTTATTAAATATCGTTATAATTGCAAGACAATGCTTAAATATCACTATAAATGTGAGCTCATATTTACTTATAGATATAGCTTATTAGAGAACCTATAATAGAATTACAAGAGCACAAATCCTATCAATTGTAATAATGAGATTCAGTTTTAAATCAATTTTTAAGCCACTTCATATGAAACTCACTACCAAGAATGGAAGCCATAAACATTTAAATTGTGATAATACCATTTTAGAAGGATATCAAGATTTGAAATATTATTGGAGGACTCTTTCCAGTTTGAATTAGATTCTATTTTTAATGGAATCAATAAACATTTAAATCGTTATAAAAGCAAGATTATAAAATATTGAGTTTTGACATATTTTTGAAGGATTCTTGCTAATTTGAATTGAATTCCAATCTTTTGACATCTACCTCGAGTTGAGGCCTTTAAGGAACCTTCCCAATTCGAATTGGATTCCAATTTTTTGATGTAGATATGTAATGATCCCAAGCCATTATGCAAGGATCATCATGGTTTTGGTGTCTTTTTAAAACTTTTCTAGTTGTGGCATTTCGTCAAGCACTTTGTTGTCCTACTTGTTTAGATGTGTTTACTTGTTGAATGGCCTTTTGATTTCGGCCTTAAGGTTTACTGATGTGTTATATATATGTGTTGCATCAATAACAAGAAGATATAAACATGGAACATACCTCAAGCATATGCAATATGATAGACAAGCCAAAACATCTCAAATCTTCTTTTATTCATAAGATAGAAGAACCTGCTACAATGGAGATGCCGGTCTAGAATGCTCAACAGATGGCTATGAAAATAGACAATAGAGCTGCTACAAAAAGCTTTAGATAATACAAAATAAGCCTCCAAAGGTTGGATAAGAAATGAAGACCAATGCCACGTCCTGCTGGATAGATGAAGCTCCTCAACAATTCGGCCCTGGTGCCAAAGATGTCCAATCACCTCAAGAAAGATGCCAAACAGTAGAGCGGGTGATGGCAAGAACAACCCATGTGCCCGAATCTCCAAGATCCCTCTCAAACCCTCTAGATCTGAACTCCTCCATTGAATGGTGCATCCCACTGGATGACTGAAACCCTAATAATTTAGCTTCTCTCCTAGAGACCTCCAACAACTCCACCAATCCACTAGAATGATAGATCGGGGCACGACAATGAATACCCAAGTTCTCAAATCATTAAAATACCTGCTAGATCCTTAGATCTAGCTACCCTCCAAATAATGGTGCACCCTCCTCTTGGGAAATCATCCCACTGTCAATACAAATAAACTTGCCACTAAAATGCCTCTGGAAACCACCAAGAATGATGCTAGGAAACCTGCAAGGAAAACCCAATACCTGGAATTCCCGAAATCACTTCTCCTCAGCTAGAACGAATCCTCCCTCAATGAATGGCGCGCCCCTCTTGCTAGAAACCCTAGCTAGTGCACCCTCTCTCTCTCTCTGCCCTGCAACTGATGTAGAATCCTCCTGCAACTAAGTAGATATGGAACTAGAATGGTGTGGGAGAATATTGCATCTCTGAGACCAAGCTTAGGACAAGATAGGTGGAATATTTCACCACTGAATCGTCCTCTAGGGTTTGTTAAGTCAAAACCCTCAAAACCCCCATTGTTGGGCTCACTAGCTAAAAGCCAGATATCAAAATAAGATCATACATGAGTGATAGAGTGGAGGCCCTTGCCTTCCTTTTATACTTTTTGGCTCACCTTGTCCCTCCAAAGTGACTTTCATTTTATTAATAATTAATTAATTAATTAAATCACTTTAATTAATTAATTGACCTTTTTACCTCTAAAAAGCTTCTTATCTCTCCATGTGGCTTCCCTGGCCACTGAAAGTCACTTCTATCCATCCCATCCTGTAGAGTTTCTCCTCCCGATTCCAATGAGATATTACACTGAGAGGTTCCTCCAAGTAATGTGCCCAAAATGACCTCTTCAGTGAATTTAATTGACTTATAGCTCAAAATACTCAAAATCGTGGAAATCATCAGAATGCAATGGAACCAAAGCCAACCTGTGCAGAATGGCTCATAATGATGATATATGAAGAGAAATGCAAGCTAGACCACACAATGCCTCTCAATGATCCCTGTACTCGTTATAACACCCATCTGGCTACTCTGGTCATCATAAACCTCTACACTGTGATGATGTCCCAAAGTGGGGACATTATAGTCCTCCCTGCTAGAAAATTCTTGTCCTCAAGTAATAACCAAATCCACTCAAATAAAATACCAGGATCCCATGTCCACTTGTGGGATACATAGTAAAATCCATCGAAAGATGAACAATAGTACACTCCACCCCCTGGATCCCATATCAAGAAGTGAACTGCAATACTCTGCGAAGCATAGTCTTGAAAGATATCAACCCTGTGAACCTCCTGCACATGACACATGGCCTCATCTCGGAATGAGTCCATCCTCCAAATCTCTACCAAGATCCACACGACCTCCATCAACTACACATGTTGATGCCAGAATGACATACTACAAGACCTCCATGAGACACCCTCAAGCACTGTGCTCTCCTCAACACTGAAGCTAAATGGAAAGTTAGAACAACTTTCCCCTGCAAAGGTCCACTCGCCCCTGTCAGCCAGTGAAATGCTCAACCCTGCAATCCATGGGTCCCATGCTAACCTCTGTCGAGGATCACCCTACTGGCCCTGCACTACTCTGACCATGACTGTCTATCCCCTGCATACATACTGGATCCTCCTCTCCTAGATCCTCAAGCTGAAATACCTGTGACCACCGGACCTGCTGTCCAAAAACTATATTTGTAAAGGCATCTTTGTAGAAGAAGTACCTATCCACCCATCTCCACGTTTGATCATGATGATCAAGAGTGACAATTTGCCTCGCTCTATCGGAAAAATCCCTATAGGCCCACTCCAGAATGACCCCTGGTGGAGTGTGTGACTCTCGGGCACAACCTGGGTCATGATGTAGTGAAACATCTGGCTCACCCAATGAAATCTCGGATCCCATGGAAAACTTGAAATTTTATCACTTCCAATCTCGTCTAACTGCTCCTGTGTGAGACTGATCACTGTCAAAATCCCTTTGTGCTGATGTTCTATCCTCATCATGCTGCTGTCAATGATAAATGTGTCGGAAAAGGATAACAGACATATCTGTAGCTGACTGTAGGACTGGAAGGCGTCGCATGCTTTGGTCAATCCCAAGGATTCAATCAGAAGCTCGTCCATCGGTATCCATGATAGATGCTCTCCTGTGGTCATCACTGAATCCAAACCATCTAGTACAACCGGAAGTAACCCCTCCGAATATTGGTCAACCAATCTCCATCTCTCATCTCCCATACAACCACTGAAATGGTGAAGGTGATCTCCCACAACTATGTTCTGCTGCAGAGGATTGACCTCTACATACTCCCCTAAGTGTGTCTCCTCCCTGCAAGGCACTATACCCCTCTGAATGCCACCATACATCTCGGCATGACTCCGTGAACTATCCCTCATCGTCGTATGCTCCGGCATACTCATGTCATCTCTTGCAGACTCATGCTACATCGTAGATCCGATGTGTACTACTGGATCAACCTCTACATGGAGGTCAACTGCTCTCGGAACACAAATGGAAGTGTCCTCCATCAACTGGTGCTCCTGTGCTAGACCACCAACATCCTCTAACCATGTGATCGAAGGATATATCAGAGTGTCCACCAAGATAGATGAAGTGGATCTCTGACAGATATCCTTAGGAAGCTCATCTGATCCAGACTCTGAATCTTGAAGGGTTGTCTGTGTGCCTCTCAAGAATCCTCGAGTGCTCTCCAACTCCTAAGTGAGTCGGTCTACCTCCAACTCCTGCCCCATCAAGGCCTTGTTATACAACTCACCAATCCCTAGTATGTAGTCCCTGTCTGTCAACAACTGCTGGTAGTCAGTCCTCATCATAGACACTCTCTTCCTACGAGTGTGAAAATCATCCATGGAAAATCCTCCATCTGAGCTACCCTGTGCCATTGATTCTCTCCAACAGTAATCTACCATCACTGCATGCATGTTATCAATATGTCTAGTGGCTTCCATGATCATAGCCTCACTAACTCTCAATTGTGTTGCTAAGTGGTGTGACTCCTGATCATGGTCATGCTGAGGTGCCATCTTAGACCCCTCACTGCTAGTGTCAGTCCTACTAGTGTCAACTTTGGAATCACCCAAAACACAATCTATATAAGATGACATGCTCAACAGTCCATTGTCTACTGTGTTGTTGGGTACTCCTGTATGCCACTGCACCCCATCACTAGATGCTATCTCCCCCTGAATCACAATGTACCCTGTATGAGTAGTCGTATCCTCTTGTGCACCCAACCTGCTACTATCCTCTACACCTGGATCCGATATAGTTGTGTCTAGACACATGCTATGGTCATCCTGAATACTAAAGAGCCCCGGTTTTGGTGTCTTTTTAACACTTTTCTGGTTGTGGCATTTCGCCAAACACTTTGTTGTCCTACTTGTTTATATGTGTTTACTTGTTGAATGGCCTCTTGATTTCAGCCTTAGGGTTTACTGATGTGTTATATATATGTGTTGAAGCAATAAACAAGAAGATATAACCATGGAACATACCTCAACCATATGCAATATGATAGACAAACCAAAACATCTCAAATCTGCTTTTATTCATAAGATAGAAGAACCTTCTACAATGGAGATGTTGATCTAGAATGCTCAACAGATGGATATGAAAATAGACAATAGAGCTGCTACAAAAAGCTCCCGATAATACAAAATAAGCCTCCAAAGGCTGGATAAGAAATGAAGACCAATGCCACATCCTGCTGGATAGTTGAAGCTCCTCAACAATTCGGCCCTGGTGACAAAGATGTCTAGTCACCTCAAGAAAGATGCCAAATAGTAGATCGAGTGATGGCAAGAACAACCCAGGTGCCCGAATCTCCAAGATCCCTCTCAAACCATGTAGATCTGAACTCCTCCACTGAATGGTGCACCCCACTGGATGACTCAAACCCTAATAATTTGGCCTCTCTCCTAGAGACCTCCAACAACTCCACCAATCCACTAGAATGATAGATCAGGGCATGAAAATGAATACCCAAGTGCTCAAATCATCAAAATACCTGCTAGATCTTTAGATCTAGCTACCCTCCAAATAATGGTGTGCCCTCCTCTTGGGAAATCGTCCCACTATCAATACAAATAAACCTGCCACTGAAATGCCTCCGGAAACCACCAAGAATGATGTTAGGACACTTGCAAGGAAAACCCAATACCTGGAATTCTTGAAATCACTTCTCCCCAGCTAGGATAAATCCTCCCTCAATGAATGGTGTGCCCCTCTTTCTTGAAGCCCTAGCTGGTGTGCCCTCTCTCTCTCTACCCTGCAACTGATGTAGAATCCTCCTGCAACTGAGTAGATATGGAACTAGAATGGCGTGGGAGAGTGTCACATCTCTGAGACCAAGCTCGGGACAAGATATGTGGAATTTTTCACCACCGAATTGTCCTCTAGGGTATGTTAAGTCAAAACCCTCAAAACCCCCAATGTTGGGCTCACTAGCTAAAAGCCAAATATCAAAATAAGATCATACATGAATGATAGAGTAGAGGCCCTTTCCTTCCTTTTATACTTTTTGTCTCACCTTGTCCCTCCAAAGTGACTTTCATTTTATTAATAATTAATTAATTAATTAAATCACTTTAATTAATTAATTAACCTTTTTACCTCTAAAAAGCTCCTTATCTCTCCTTGTGGCTTCCCTGGCCACTGAAAGTCACTTCTAGCCATCCCATCTTGTAGTGTTTCTCCTCCCGATTCCAATGAGCTATTACACTGAGAGGTTCCTCCAAGTAATGTGCCCAAAATGATCTCTTCAGTGAATTTAATTGACTTATAGCTCAAAATACTCAAAATCGTGGAAATCATCGAAATGCAACAGAACCAAATCCAACCTATGTGGAATGGCTCATAATGATGAGATATGAAGAGAAATGCAAGCTGGACCACACAGTGCCTCTCAATAATCCCTATACTCGTTATAACACCCATCTGGCTACTCTAGTCATCATAAACCTCTGCACTGTGATGATGTCCCAAAGTGGGGACATTACAAGATATAGATACTACGATATATTATTTTGATCAATATTTGGCATGTTTCCATTAGAAAATAACAAGTTTCTTTAGGCCCAAATCCATTTCCCTGCATACCTTTTGCATTGTTGGGTGAGTCACACCACTGATGATTTTTTTTTGTCAAAGCTTGTAGTTTAGATTAGATATGATAGAATGTCTATTGATAGACCCCTTAGTGCCACTCTCATTATAGACCCCTTAGTGCCACTCCCTACCTACAATGGTCATTCCTTTCCTTGTACCAAGGTATTGTATGATATGCCCCATAGTGCCACTCCCTACCTACAATGGTCATTTGTTTCCTTGTGTTAATGGGGTGGTCATTAGTTTTTGGATTTTATGTTTGTGTCAAACCCACATTATTTTTTCTAGTTCCAATCACCTAAAATTTCACTCAACACTTTAAGAGGCCAAGGCCTAATCTATTCCCAACATTTATACAAATTGATGTTTCTTTTAAAAATGTTATAAGCTGACAAAAATATAATGGATAAAAGTGACCTCTCTTATTGGAAAGGGGTCATTTTCGGGTACAAATGGATGATTGGAGAAGAATATGTGCATGGAATGTGACCTATCCATATTATTAAAATTTTGGAGTTATTTATGGACAAAATTATGTTCTATTTGAGAACATCCTATGATGGACTTGTTTGAAGAGTCTTTTCATAATCGATGAACCAATAATGAATAATCTATAATATAAGTGGTAGAGAAAAGATTAATATCTCCTAATATTGACACAAGTGGTGGTCAATATCAACACATATAAGAATTTTGTGGTGAAATAATATCAAAACCAGTAGAGGGATATGCAAAAGTGTATAGCAAGAACTTTGACAAACACAATCCCCGATGCTTACAACATTTTCCGAAGGAGGGAAAAAATATGTTTCTTTATCAAAACATGTAAAATGAGTATATTATATTTTAATCAATATATTTTCCTATTATTATGTATGGTTTTACATTTTATCGAAAAATTTGCTCAGACTTCACAAGGTTTTATACTTTAGTAAAAGATTTTACAAGACTCTACAAGGTTTTATAATTCAATGAAAGTTTCGCCAAGATTTTACAAGATTTTATAATTTAGTGAAAGATTTGCCAAGATTATACAAGATTATATAATTGAATAGAAGGTTTGCCAAAAAATTATATATACATATTATATTATTGAAAAAAATAGCCTTCAAATTTTCCTATGTATCATGGGGATTCACCCATTTATTATACATATAAATTTAGGGGGTTCTTAAAATCACCCCTTCCAGGAAAGAAATAGACCTAAGTCCTCAAGTGGGAGATCTAAGTATCCAAGAAAGTTTGTAAAGGTATGCTATAGATGTGGAAAAAAAGGGCATTACAAGAAGCATTGTATATCAAAATTTGAGAAAACGAAGGGATATGCAGAATCTCCTTCTACAAAAGAAAAGATCTCCAAGGAAGATAGAGGGGATGTGTACTTGGATTCTTCAAGAAGACATGCAGATCATGAGGCATGTATGGCTGACTCAGGTGCATTCTTTCATATGAATCCCCACATGAAGTGGTTCTGTGAATATGAAAGGTATGATGGAGGTAATGTTTTCCTAGGTGATGACTTGACAACAAGAATCATAGGTTGAGTAAAATTCAAGTTGAAGCTCATATATGGAAGGATAAGAAAACTACCTAGTGTTCTGCATATCCCACGATTGGCCAAAAAATTGATTTCTATAAGAAAAATTCACGATGTCAGGGTAAAAAATAAATTGAAAAGGAAACTTGTAGGATGGTTCGAGAAGCAATGGTGTTGCTAAAGGGAGTTTCATTTGGAACTCTATATAATATGAAAGGAATCAATATTATTGATGGGTGTAATAGTTCAATTGTTCATGATATTGGAGTTGAAGAGGAAATAACTCATATAGTCTCTAGAGAAAAGGTTATTTTGTGGCATCAAAGACTGGGGCATATCAGAGAGAAGGGTCTTCGACTACTACATGGTAAAGTTATGGTTTAAGGTATGTATAAATTCTCTTTGGATTTTTATTCCTATGAAGATTGTGTATATGGGAAGAAGAATCGAGTAAGATTCCCCCCTGGTACAGTGAGGGAAGAAGGAATTTTATAGCTAGTTCACAGTCATGTGTTTGAACTTGTGTCAGTTCGAGCATTGGGAAAATATGTGTACTATGTCTCATTTATAGATGACTTCTTGAGGAATACTTGGATATATTTCCTCAGGAAGATATTTGAATTATTTCACAGGTTTAAATACTTGAAGGCTCTTGTTGAGAATCAAACAGAGAAAATAATTAAGGTGTTGAGAATAGATAATGGAGGAGAGTTATGCGGGAATGAATTTGAAGAATTCTATAAGAATTGTTGTATATAAAGGAAGAATACTACTACATATAGACCTCAAAAGAATGGAGTTGAAGAAAGGATTAACGAGACGCTGACGAAAAAACCAAGGTGCATTCTTAGTGGTGTTGGGTTAGAGCAATAATTATGGGCAGAGGCAGTGGGTATTGCATGTTACCTAGTGAATAGATCACCCTCATCAAATTTGGATGACAAGACTCCATAAGAGGTATGGACTGGTAAGAAACCTTCTCTCACACATCTCAAGGTATTTTGTTGTGATACTTGTGTTCGTGTTCCAAAAGAAAACATGAGTAAGATAGATAAGAAGGTTGAAAAGTGTATCTTTATTGGGTATAAATATGGTCTCAAAGGTTATAAGCTATGGAACCTAGAAACTAAGAAGGTTGTGTATAGACGAGATGTGGTATTTAGAGAAATGAAGGATGTTGTTAAACAAGAAGTCCTACCAAGTAAGGAAGAACCATAGAAAGTAGAGTTTGATTTAAAGGATGATGAATTAGACTCTGTAGTAGAAAATGAATAATAAGAAGAAGATCCTCATACTCTAGTATTGAGGAGATGAGTTCGAGAAAGAAGACTACTAGAAAGGCATACTCCATATGATTTCTATTTAAATTTTTCTTTGTCTATTATTGATGATGATCCTAGAACTGTCAGGGAGGTAGTGGATTCAGAGGATGGAAAGCTCTGGAAAAAGGCCATGCATGAAGAAATTATAGCCTTGGATAAGAATGAGGCTTGGGAATTAGTGGAGTTACTAACTGGAATAAATCCCATTGTCAACAAATGTGTATTCAAAAAGAAGTTGAATGCAGAAGGGTTATTCACAAGTTGAGGAAATTGATTTTGGTAAAATCGCTCTCACACACCCAAGAAACCCTCAATGGAGGAAGAAAATAAAAACGACGAAGCAGGCGATTCTATCAATCTGTTGCTTGAGCAAGCTCTCACGTGACAAAGGGAAAAAATGGTGGAGAATTTTTCCCACATCCTTCAATGCCTGTCTATAGCAACAGATCTCGATTAGTAGCAAAGGGTTATTAGCAATCTCGGTTAGTAGAAAAGGGTTATTCACAAGTTGAGGAAATTGATTTTGGTGATATTTTTTCTCTTGTTGCCAAGTTATCTTGATCCAGGTGGATATCGCACATCCTTCAATGCATGTCTCAAGCTTGTCTCTCTTGAGTAAAATAACTCTCGCACACCCAAGAAACCCTCAATGGGGGAAGAAAATAAAAACGACGAAGTAGACGATTCTATCAATCTGTTGCTTGAGCAAGCTCTCACGTGACAAAGGGAAAAAATGATGGAGAATTTTTCCCACATCCTTCAATGCCTGTCTATAGCAATAGATCTCGGTTAGTAGCAAAGGGTTATTAGAAATCTCGGTTGGTAGCAAAGGGTTATTCACAAGTTGAGGAAATTGATTTTGGTGATATTTTTTCTCCTGTTGCCAAGTTAACTTGATCTAGGTGGATATCCCACATCCTTCAATGCCTGTCTATAGCAACAGATCTCGGTTAGTAGCAAAGGGATATTACAAATCTCGGTTAGTAGCAAAGGGTTATTCACAAGTTGAGGAAATTGATTTTGGTGATATTTTTTATCTTGTTGCCAAGTTAACCTGAGCCAGGTGGATATCGGTGGCCACCCACCTTTTCCAACTAACTCAAAACAATTTTCTGGCAATTTTTGTAATTTACTATTTTTAGTAGTTTTTTGGGCCATGAACTTCTGGAGCCGTTTTGAGGCCCTAAACGATGTTTCTTGGGAAAATGGGGAGCAACATGGGATGAAGTTCGATGTTTCTCACACAAAAGTTGTAGTCCTTGGATAGATATTTCTAACGGTGTATCGAGCGCCCCAAACGTAGATCGTATGCAAAAGTTACGTCCCTGGGAAGTTGACGTATCAACTACCCCCGTTGGGGCTCGCAAACCTTTTGGATTTTAATCTTCCGGGGTTAGGGTTTTGGATTTTTCTTATGTTAAAAAGGCCCTTAGAGCCTCATTGTAAAAATCATCTTCTTGCAAATGGAGTAGCCGTCACATCTCTTCTCAGAGATAAGCTGCCACCATTCTAGCGAGTCTTTCACTTTGTACTTTTATAGTCTCTGTACATTTATTTCATTAATAGAAATCGTGTATTACTGTATATCTGTAACTCTTGTTTATTTCCGTTATATCTCTGTTATATGTTTGTCTCTCTTGCAATATCTATGCTCTCATTTCGTGCCAAAAATAATCTGGATCAGAGGTATCAGATTAGGCTGCTCTTGATTGTTTTCAGTGCATGTCCCCGACGAGGTCTGAGTATAGAAAGTTGGGTCTCAAGCTTGTCTCTCTTGAGTAAAATCTCTCTCGTACACCCAAGAAACCCTCAATGGAGGAAGAAAATAAAAATGACGAAGCAGACGATTCTATCAATCTGTTGCTTGAGCAAGCTCTCACTCGACAAAGGGAAAAAATGATGGAGAATTTTTCCCACATCCTTCAATGCCTGTCTATAGCAACAGACGCATCTTCATCAAGCGAGCACTTTGGAGGCACCTTGCCTTTCAAGGTACAAGTTAATTTTGATATTCCAGTATTTGAAGAACAAATAGATGCAGAAACCCTAGACAAATGGCTAAATCTGCTAGAAGGTTATTTCTATGTTCACAATTTTTTCGACAGAGAAAAAATCACCTTCACACTCCTTAAAGCTCTCCTCCATGTCAAACATTGGTGGAAAAATTACTGGGAGAAGAGTTCCACTGAGGAGTCTGGAATATATGGGGCCGAGCCCACTTGGTATTTTTTCGTGGATGCGGTAAAGGAACAATATTACCCTATTGGCAACTCTGAGGACCAATACATGAGATGGACCACACTACGACAAGAGAGGGGCCAAGAACTTCTGTAGTTCACCAATACCTTCCATACCTTGTGCACCAAGCTGGGTATCAAGGACTCTAAACAACATTTGGTTTTAAAATACCGCGAGGCTCTACATAGATACATCCAAACTAAAATGGATTTTCTGGACATCTCAACACTCATTTTTTTTTATCAATGTGTTGTTAAAATCAAGTAGAAGTTTAAGCAATAGAACAAATGGGAGTTCGGCTCTGCAAATCCGCAACAAACAAAGTATGAGAAAGACAGCCCTAACAAACATATTCTTGAAAACCAGTCTAAGCCACAGGAAAACAAGGGTCACAGGAAGAAAAAGAAGGACACTAGAAAATGGTGCGATTTCCTCAAAATCCCCTGGCACAACACCGATGGATGTCACTCAAAACAGTCATTGGTTGCCGAGATCAAAGACAAGGATTCATACCCTGATTCAGAATCTGATTCTGAAAATACTGGTCAAAGACATATCATTGACGTAGACCCCACTACTATTTTCGTGACCACAATAATTCAACCAGAAGAACCAACAGATCCAGAAGATGGGGAGTGCCTTTTTCATTCACATATGTGAGTGAAGGGGACCCCACTGCATTTTATTGTTGATAGTGGAAGCCAAAAGAATCTCATCTTAGCAAAGGTCATCAAACAGTTGGGATTGTCAACAACACCACACCCGCAACCATACAACATCGTGTGGCTTCGCCAAGGATGAGATATTTGTGTCAGCCAACAGTATCAATTGTCATACGACATCCATCCCTTCAAGGATGAGGTATTATGTGATATTTCCCCATTGGATGTCTGTGATGTTTTTTTTGGCCAACCATATATGTGGAAGCGCCATGCTATTTATGATTCTCGACCCCGTAGTGTCATTGTTACTTTGGGGGATCATCTCTACAGAATACCAGAGGTAATTACGACAATTGTCTGACCTAAAAAGTGTTGCAAGGTAGTATCTCATACTACAAAATTTAGCTTTTTCACAATCTATTCAAAAGGTGAACAGAAGGATATTGCAACCACTACATCCTTGGCCCAAGCACCTTCTATCCAAAAGAAGCAGGTCGACAAGGTTGCAACAAAGTGAAAATATTCCTTCTACACATAGTCATCTCATGTAGCCAGACTGGTTAAAAAGGTCCAACCCTTCCAGCCACAGGTTCATGGCAACCTTCAACAAACCAAACAGCGCGACGTCTCCAGCAAGGCAAGCAGCTCACCAAGATTCAGATTCAACAATCACTTTCCCCTCTCCTCCGGGAACTCAACGCAATGGAGACCATTTCTTCCTAAGGAGGGAGGATTGATCCAGGTGGATATTGGTGGCCACCCACCTTTTCCAACTGACTCAAAATATTTTTCTGGAAATTTTGGTAATTTACTATTTTTAGCAGTTTTTCTGGTCCTGAACTTCCGGAGCCGTTTTGAGGCCCTAAACGACGATTTTTGGGAAAACGGGGAGCAACATGGGATGAAGTTTAATGTTTCTCACACAAAATTTGTAGTCCTCGGATAGATATTTCGAACGGTGTATTGAGCGCCCCAAACAAAGATCATATGCAAAAGTTACGTCCCTAGGAAGTTGATGTATCAACTACCCCCAACGGGGCCTACAAACCTTTTGGATTTTCATCTTCTTGGGTTAGGGTTTTGGATTTTCCTTATGTTAAAAAGGCCCTTAGAGCCTCATTGTAAAAATCATCTTCTTGCGAATGCGAGTAGCCGTCACATATCTTCTCAGAGATAAGCTGCCACCATTCTAGCGAGGCTTTCACACTGTACTTTTAAAGTCTTTGTACATTTATTTCATTAATAGAAATCGTGTATTACTGTATATCTGTAACTCTTGTTTATTTCCGCTATATCTCTATTATATTGTTGTCTCTATTGCAATATCTCTAAATATTTATGTGTTATATCTCTGCTCTCATTTCGTGCTGAAAATAATCTGGATTAGTGTAATATTTTTGTTATCTGTTGTTGTTGCATTTGATTCTGAAGTAGAATAAATGGATGTGAAGATAACATTCTTACATGGGGATCTCGAAGAAGAAATCTATATGAAACAACCAGAAGGATTTGTTATGAAGGGAAGTGGTATGGAAGCCGAAAAAGTCCCTGTATGGTTTAAAACAATAACCAAGGATGTGGTATCAAAAATTTGATACTCATATGCTAGGACTTGGCTTCACAAGAAGAAAAGAGGATCAATGTGTGTATTTTAAATTAATTGGTGATCATTTGATTTATTTGGTCTAGTATGTGGATGACATGTTGTTGATAGGAAATAACAAGGAGATTACTGAGGATGTGAAAACTCAGTTGCTCTTTAAATTTGACATGAAGGATCTCGGTGCTTCAAATTTCATTTTGGGCATGGAAATTAAAAGAGATTGGACAAAGAGGAAACTTTGGTTGAATCAGAAAAAATATGTTGAGACAATATTGCATATGTTTGATATGCAGGAATATAAACTGACAAAGGTCTCTATTCCTATTGGTGTAAAGTTATCTGCAGATCGGTGTCCTAAGACACATGAAGCGGAGGAGGACATGTCTCATGTTCCATATGTTAGTGAAGTTAGCAGTTTGATGTATGAAATGGTCTGTACTAGAACGAACATTGCACATGCAGTGGGAGTTTTGAGTAGTTATATGTCAAAACCAGGGAAGGAATATTGGACAACAGTAAAAAGGGTTTTCAAGTATTTGCATGGCATTACTAGCTATGAATTGTGCTACCAAGGAAGACCGATATTAGAGAGAGTGTTAGACATACATGGCTTTGTGTATGCATACTGGGTTGGAGATCTCGACCGTAGGAGATCTACAAGTGGGTATGTGTTTAACGTGTTGGGAGGAGAAATCAGTTGGATGAGCAAAAGACAGGTTGTAGTGGCACTTTCAACTACAGAAGTTGAATACATGGTAGCCACTCATGCAAGTAAGGAAGAAGTATGGTTACAAATATTGTGTTCAGGTATTGGTTTGGTACAACAAGTTATAAGGATAGATTGTGACAGTCAGAGTGTAATTTTTCTGCCGAAGAACCCAACTTATCAGTCAAAGACAAAGCATATTGATAGTCAATATCATTTTGTGAGAGACATGGTTGAAGAAAATAAATTGTTTTTTATTAAGGTTGACACTTTGAAGAATGTTGCAGATTCATTAACAAAATCTGTGAGCACTGAGAAGTTCTCTTGGTGTAGAGGATCCATGGGCATTGTTGCCCTGGATTGTTGACTATGTAACCCTGTAACCCCTTGTATGAAAAGAAAACAACAAGTGGGAGAATGTTGGGTATGCGTTATATGCTTTGCATGACTATTCTTAGTGTCTACTACA
The DNA here is from genome assembly GCA_009831015.1 of Picea engelmannii. NCBI lineage: Eukaryota > Viridiplantae > Streptophyta > Pinopsida > Pinales > Pinaceae > Picea > Picea engelmannii. The sequence goes on along the minus strand of ML826015.1, from coordinate 26,447 downwards.
TTGCGTCGGGCACTCAGGGGGGTTTGAGGGGGGGGGCTGCTTGGTTGCCCCCTCAAGGGTTCGGGGGCAATGCCCTAGAGAATTTTTTTCCTTGGGAAACGTGTCACATTTTTCCTCATTTTTCATGTCAGGTCAATTTTCATGTCCATTGTTGGGAGGTTTTTCGACACATGGTTTTTTCTGATGGTTTTCTATTTTCAGTTAAGGAATTAGGGTTGTTGAATAATCCAAGTCATTGGGTTAGGGATTTGGATGTCTTTGGATCATATATGTATATTGTATTGTAAACAATGTATCACGATGAATGGATATAGAATATGTTGGTTTTCCCGGTTTGGGTTTCCAAGGGAAAAATCTCTGTGTAATGTGTGTATTTTCCATCATATCTTTTATGTTCTTTTATTGAAAATCTATTTGCAATAAAATATTGTACAAGGTTAAAATCTACAAACAAAACTCTTGAGGAATTCTAACCAATACTTATACCAACCACTAATTGGACTGGTATTTCCATGGATTCTATAATGGCCCTATGAATGTTGGAAACATAAATTCATAATGGTGGCCATTGACTACCTTCGAAATATGCCCTCTTTTGTGCACTATTGCACCCATTTGTACCCCCCATGGTTTTCCAAGTTTTCATGGATCACATTTTTATGTTACGTGGAATCCCACTTCCATTGTGTTATATCACTATCGCATATTCATTAACGAATCATACCAGCAAATATTTAAACATAAGGGATTGCAATTCAAAATGAGCACATCTTATCATCCTCAAATTGATCATCAAATATGTGGTCAACAATTGCTTGGAAAAACCTATTGGAAATGTTTTTATTTAGGAAAATAGAACCAATGGGAATTTTGATTACCCATTAAAGAATGATGGTACAATACCACTTATCATGGCACTACCAAAATGACACCATTTAAAGTCTTTTATGCATAAGTACCTCCCTGAACACCCAAATTTCATGAAGTGGATTGCATGCTTCTCGTCAAAGAGGCCATTCTTGATACCCACAAGGACAATCCTTTTTTGGATCAGAATCTAATGAAATAATAGGATGACCAAAGTTAGTATGAGAAACATTTTGTTTAACAAAATTAGGTGTTTTCTTATCTTCAACCCTATAAACAGACTCCACATAAGGAGAAAAGCCACTAGAATCTCAAGTCAAATTTCCGTGGTCCCTACTAGATCCTTAGTGCATTAAGAAAGTTTCCTACAATTGATTCTTCCAACCCCTTGCAAGATCCATCCAATCTCTCTCATGACCCTTTTGGATAAGGTAGTGGTGTCAAACAATTGAGTTAAGACCTTTGAGCAATTGATGAAAAAGGGCCCATTTAGCTACATTTTTAGGCAGTATTGGCTACAAGGGAGCACCAAATATGCCAACACATTGTCCAACTTGGGAATCAACATAGATTTTACAACAATTTCCACACCTCCAACCATGAGGACAACACTACTTTTGAAAGTTGAGGGCATGTTAATATGGTACCCTAACCTCCCTACTTTGTGGTACTTAGGAGTTAGCCAATTAATGTGTGAGTCCACCTTTTTTTAATGGGGCCCTTTTGAGAGTCACTCGGTAATTATTTAATGTAGAGTCATCTTTATTAAATGAGGCCCACTAAGTGGTTCTTACTCATTAATGATGGGCCAACATGTAGATAGGTTTTTGCTCTAAAGAAACTATTTATAGAACTAGAATGTTATGTAATGCTTCTTAAAGTGATGTTATTATATTTAGAGGTCTACTTATAAGACATTTCCCTCTTGAAAAAGCTTGTGAACATTGCTTACTCTTTTGCAAATCTAGAATACAAGGGTTATATTCTATAACTTTAATCTTTTTTTCTGTTGTTTTCTTTTTTTCATTTAATTTATCTAAATATTTTTATGATATACTATTTTTTTCTATGTTAAATATACTAAAATTTTATACAATATCATCTGAAAAGTACATGGAATTGAATTTTGAATTTTGTTGGCCACTCTAAAGCTTTGATGTCTAACCCAAAGCTAGGAAACTGTGGGATAAAAGGCACCAATTATAGATATCAGCGTTCTTACAACTATCAGTGATAGTTTTAACCTTACTAGCCGTTCATAGAGGTTGAAAGGCTACGCTGATGACCAAAGTGACAACATTTCTTTATCATCGGGGCAGCAATTTATTGATCTACCTTCCAATTTCTACACTTTCGTTTGGGTTGAGTGGATAAGTTTTGGACTTGGCAAGGAAGGCCCCATCATAAATTCAATGGAGCGCTAAATTGGTCGCTGTGAGACCATCCTTTTGGTTTCTCAAACACTTTTTCAAAGAAGAGAGGCAGTTGTTGTAATGAGACTGAGATGGAATTATTAGTCTTTCTTTTGGCTGGACTTAATACATGGATTGTGATCATGCCCTAGCTTATAGTGAACTATTTACTTATTGCTATGCCTCTTAGTAAGGATGGTGGGGAAGCCTAAGATATAAAACCGATATTCGTTCTTTATTTATGCAGAAGCCATGTATAATGGAAAAATTTTTTGCTCAAAACCTGTCAATAAATAAAACCTTTCAACCAATACCATTCGATACATTTCCACCTTTAATTTTTAAAAATGGACATCATAGATGTTCAACCAATACCACTTGATACATTTCCACCTTTAATTTTTAAAAATGGACATCATAGATGTCTATCATATTGGTATGGGCAGCCAAGAATCAGTTCAAAACAGTCTACGCTAATGACAAAAATGACACAACATTTCTTCATTTGTCTTAGTCTGGGGCCCACCCTAATGGTAGGATGTGGAATGATCAGTTGTTGGCAGACTGAGGCGTTTTCCAATGATGCTGACACCAAGTTCTTTTAACTCCGGGTATACAGATTCAGCAACGCTAAACGGTCCTTACTCTAGGAATTATGAGTAAGCAAGGATTGTCTTCGAGTCGTGGATCTGGTTTTAGTCAACAGTAGTCAACTATTATCTAGGGTGGTTGGAATGTTTTATGAAATGCTTTTTTAGGTATTTTGGATTTTTGGATTTAAAATTTTAGAGGCGAACATTTATTGGAAATGGGCATAATTAATGATCTTCCAACCTAAAATCTTAATCTGTTGATTAGCAATTGAAGATGCTGACATATTTTTAGTGGTCCTCCCAAATCAATGAATTAGATTTAATGTTGATAACTTTCTATCATTTTTAAAAGCATTCATTAACCTGTTTACTTTTTCACATTTACTTAATCATATTAAAAAATTACTCTCTCTTCATCTAATTGCCACGTTTAGCCACATTTAGTTGATTAACAAACTCACTTGACATTAAATATCAGCAAAGGAGAAGCTTCAACAAGATTAGCTATATGCTCTTGTTTTTATATTTGTTTTGGAATATATTTTGTTAGTTGTTTTTTTTCGCTGTTTTAACTTTAGGCTTACAGTTAGGGTTTTCGTTCACTGCTTTGGCATTAGGGTTACAGGGTTACAGGTAAGGTTTACAATTAGGCGTTAAAGTTACAGTTAAGGTTTTCAGAATTTGCCTTTAGGTTTTTATCAGTCATAAATTATGTGACTGTACTAGTTGTATTTAACAGACAACATTTTAAGTGTAATCTAAATGTTTTATGATTTTGATTTTTGGTAATTATTATGGTAAGCAATGGTTGAATCATAATTTTAGATTTCTTCCATCATGTTTTTAAATGCATAAATTGATTAAGGACCTTCAAAAACCTCCACTGCATCTAGAATTTATAATCTCAATTTCTAAAATCTACAATTTTCAAAATTTCTCACATAATAATTCACTACTCGATGGCTCTGAGTTGAGTTGAATACAAATTTGTTGGTCATTAACCCGTTTTTGGCGGCTGTCCCACCACCCCAGGGCTATTCCGTCCAAATGTCTGGTGATCCAATCTACCATTTACAGTTCTGATAGTTTGAGATTCGATTTGAAGTGCACCATCATACTTATAATCCAAGCATCAAATGATTCCCACCTAGCACAGCCTTTGAATTTGGGTTGGGCTAAATGGATGTACAAGTTGATTTTTGGTGTTTTCGGTACAGTGTGAGTAGTTTGTGCAGTCTGCAACGTGGTGATGGCCACGATTTGTGGTGATTGCAGAGTTTTGGTATTATTCTTTAGGTTTGAAAAAGGTTTAATACGGAAAAATATTCCATTTGAAACTCAAACTGATTCAAGTTTCAAATAAA
>ML826015.1:0-13193 GCA_009831015.1 Picea engelmannii | reverse complement strand
CTATCTGATTCAAAGTGTTATTTCTGTTGCTATTTCGTATATCATTTCTGTGTATTGTGAAGATTATGCTGGATATTTTACTGTTATTCTGTTATTTCTAGCATTTCGTTTCTGTTCTGCATATTTTATATATCTGGTATCTTGCAAAATTACAGTTTACACCAAAATTTCACTTTGTCCGTGAAAACAAAAATATACAGGCCCAATTATGTTGCCTTCGACTTAGGCTAGCTATAGACATAGCCGCCATGATTGAAACTATATAAACATAATAAGAAAAGAAAGCTAGTTCGTCATGGTGCGATAGACCAAGGACTTTGCGACTAAAATGGTCAAAAAACTAAAACCTCGAAACTTCAATCCCTAGTCGAGCATAGTTTTCCATGTATGTTTTAAGTCAGGGTGAACTATTGACTACAAGTCGGGCATTTGGCACGCACAGGAGCATCCGAGAGCGCATCAAGCAAGATATCCATTCGTTGGTTGAGAACGCTCTATGAGTGCACCTAGTCTGCACCTGGTCCTCCTGCTTATGTCTGATCTCGAAGAGGAGGCTAAGGTGCTCCTCCACAAGGCAGTTGGTGAAGTGTTGTTGCTGATCTTCCTCCTCCTTTCCCGCTACAATGTTAGCCTCTGTGGTAATGTCTTTGGTTGTTCTTGCTTGATTCTCTAACTCCCATCTTGGAGGAATCTCCCCCTCTACCTAGAAGCTTCCATCTCCATAGTCAAGGTCGTCTGGATTGATGATGGGAGGGGCCAAGAGGTTGGTGTTCAGAGTGGGGTGCGTGCCCAAGGGTGGTGCCTCCTCTTTTTCCTTGCTCGATCTATGAAGCGGTGGAGGAGATGAGGGGTGGTGAGCAGTGGAGGAGGTAGCCTCCAATTTTACCGGAGAGGCTCCATGGAGGGGAGACAACTGCGTTCTCTGGGGGGAGTGTCATGGACTAGCAAAGTGGGCGATGAGTTCCCTTTTAGAAGGGGTGAGCCTGTTTCCTTGAGAGAGGGTGTCACTGTTACGAGCACCCCTCTTAGATTTTTCACGCTCCTGAGGCATGCTAGGGGGGAAATGAGGGTGGAGGAGGGGGGAGATGAAGGCTGGGGAGAGTTACAAGGAGTGAAGGAGGGAGACAGAGAAGACGAGAGGAGAAATGGAGCTGAGGAAGTCGGGGAGGATGCCTCTGGTGTGTAGAGATTGGTCTCAGGGTGAAAAATCTTGATAATTTACGTGGGAGTCGAGGAACTTAGCAGGGAGGGTGCACCAGGTAGGGACAAGAATCGAATGAGGCTCCTTATAAGAGGCTTGAATGCATCTCTTATCGGCATTGAAACTTGAAGTGACCACTGCGTACACCATTGAAGCTTGAGAAGAATGTTTCATACGCCCTGCTTGGCTGATTCGCTCGCCCGAATACCCAGCTCGACGGACTACCATAAATCCTCTCATGGTGTGAGCCATGGAGGAATGAATGTGTAAGGGTGGGCGGTCGGGGTTAATAACTCCCTCGGCTTCTCGATCCGAGTTGTTCTCATACTTTCTCTAGGTGGCACCCCATTCGAGTGAGGGCAGTCCCTCTAGCCTAGCTCCATGCAATGAGTCCATAGAGGCGAGCTTCTCTAATGCCTTGAATTTGTGAGAGTAATCTGTTGCACAGAGTCTACTCCAATGTTGGCCAGTCTTTTTTCCACCTTGTTTTCACTTCGCCTTATGTGAGAGGTGATGAGAGTGAGAGAGGATCTGAGGAGTGACTGAAAGCTATGGAGGGGGCCCAGGAGGCGCAAACTGGGGGTGATTTTTTCCATATCTCTTCCGTTTAAGATGTTTTTTTCCAAATCAATTATGATTTTGGAGTCCCCTTCTATGACTAGGCATGTGAGGTTGTGGTCCAACACCAATTGCACTCCTTTAATGAGACCCCATATTTCCACAGAGTTGTTAGTGTCAAATCCTATATTTTCTTCATTGTGGCTGTGAATTTGTCCCTCGCTATTTCTTATGACTTCTCCTAAGCCAGGGAGACCCAGATTGCCTTTTGAAGCTCCAACAAAGTTGACTTTGTGAAAGTTGGACCAAGGGGAGGGGGGGAGACCAAACAGAGGGACTGAAGGCTTTGACTATGAGGGGAGGATGATGTGGAGGCATGGAGTGAGATGACATGAAGCCCCAAGAGTTGAGGATCAAAATCTTTCCTGGATCAGAGGGGAAATCTTCTTGGGTCCACTATTGGAGTTGTAGAGTTTCCTAAAGATTTGAGAGGATGGTGGACCAGAGGTGGGAAGGATGGGAGGGATGGGAGTGAAAGATTCTTCTATTCCTCTCTTTCCAGAGTTGCCAAATGATGAAGCCTGGTAAGAGTTGCCAGGTTATGTTCAGGATTGGGCTTTTGTATGAGTCGGTTCTCCATTATCTGATTATGCTCGTGATGCTATCTTTGACCCATTTGGTTCTTCTCATGAGTTGAGTGGCTTGGTTCTAGATTTCCTCACTGGGAATACCGTTGTTTAGGAGATGCTCCATAGTTTTCGCTTCTTGATAGCAGAGATGACAGATCGAGGGGCCAATGAAACCCCGTCTTTGAAGATTGTCCCAGGTTAAGATCTTGTTTTGAAGAAGGAGCCAGAGGAATGTGGAGATTTTAGGCCAAAATTTTGATTTCCATACTGTTGTCAAGATGTGATCTTTTTGTAGGGGTTGGAAATTTTCCTGCAGAGTGTACCGTTCTTTAAGAGTAAAGTTTCCTTGTGGTGTGTACCCCCATTTGAGAATATTTGGATCTGTTCTTATCCAGATTCATCGTGGGATAATTGCTTGCCTCCACCACTGCAGATCGCAGTCCGTTGTTGCTTGAAATTCATGACGGGTTGATTTCCAGCTTCATTAGGGAGAGTTGCTTGGGATGTTTGTCCACATTTCTGCAACTTTGCATGTGGAAAGATTTTGTATGTGATTTTCATAGGGTTGTAGGCATTTTTCTGATTGGAGGGGTGGAAATTGCTGCCAAGAGTCTGTCCAAAATAGGGTGCTTTGGCCATTACGAATTTCCCAGAAGGCATGTTCCTGTATTAGTGGTCAATTTTTCCAAGCCGCGTTCTAGATGTTAAAGCCATGAGTGTTGTCCTGCATTATGATAAGATGATTTTGTTGCACATTTGGGGCGTATTTGTGTTTCTAGAGATTCTCCCAGATTTATGTTGGAGTTTTGAGTCATCTGCACCAGATTTTGGCTCCCATGGTGTTATTTAATGATGAGCTACCTCCTAGAAGTCCGGATGGGATAGCCAAAATTTCTCAAATCTGAAGGGTTTGAGCTTGGGGGTGGAGATTGTGTCTACCCAAAGCTGAACCGGTCAATGGTCTGAGCCTGCCTTCGAGCATGGATGATTTTAAGGATAGAAATTTATATTAAAATGTAGAAACATGGGCTAATGTTAGTAGTCTTTAATATGCAAAATGTAAAATGCTTGGTGATAGTTTTGTAAAAATATTCAAATTTCGAAGGATTTTATATACTTTCTATAACATTTTGACGATTTTTAAGTTAAAATAAATCTATTTTATATAATTTGGGCGAATCGTTTTTAGAAAAAATGGATATTAGCGAATCTTTTTTTGGGAAAATTTGCCCATTTGTGAAATTGCCTTCGGGAGGATGTTGGATTCTACTAAAGGGCCTTCCAAAAGGAGAGTTTTTGATATGAGGAAGTGATCTAGCCTGCAGGCTATTTGTTGATGCCCTGATCTCTTGTTGGTCGAGGTAAAGGTGCCATTGTCATTCTCTATGTCTACTAGTTTGAGGTGCTCTATGAGTTCCTGGAATTTTAAGTTGTCTTGTTCCAGGCGTTCCCCCCCCACTCTTTTTTCCTCTGGGAGGCTGTTAAGGGCTTCAAATGAGTTGGTATTGGGGTTCTTTCTTCCGTTGTTGGTGGTGGGTTTCTTCTGCACATGTCTTCTGTGATTTTGAACCTAGGTGAATCCTTCCTTTGGCTTCTCTTCAGCTTCCATCTTGGGGGGGGGGGATTTAGGGGGAAGTCTCTGAAAAGGTGCCCATGTTCATGAAATTTTTGGCATTTGAATGGGATATGCCCGTACTCTATGGTTTGGTCCCATTCCTCATCTTGGTATTCTAGGGTTAGCGTGTCTGGCATAGCTTTGGAATGTTCATGTAGACACATATTCTTGCGTAGGAGGTGTATTTTCTATGTTTAGTGGCTTCAAAATATTTTATGTGTTTTCCTAGGCTGTTGCCTATGCCCATTAAAATTTCTTCTAACCAGAACTCTTGAATTAGGGAATATAGGCGAATCCATACCGGTGCGTAGATGAAGTTTTCATTTTCTGGGCAAAAGCGGTCTGTCTAGAAGTGCAGGTAAAGACCGACAGAGTTGTACAAATATGGTCCTCCTTCGAAGATACGGTCCTTGTTCTCCAAGTTATAGAATATTACTGTGAAAAACCCTTTGGAGCTTAGCTGGAGCTCGTAGTCTCCCTTGGGGTTCCACCATGCCTTGATCCAACGAGCTAGGTCTTTTTATGAGGGCTCAAGACCTAGGAATTTTCCTATGAGGGCATGGTCTCTCATGAACTGTGTATGCTCCCCTATTCTGGTAATTTTGATGACATATCTAGGTGCAATCGGGGCTTGAGGGATGCATTTTCTGGGTATCCAGACCCGAGCTTCTTTTGGATGTGGGGATTCAACATCCATGTTCAATTCCTTTCTTCCATCAATTTCTTCTTGCAGATATTGTTCTCGCAGGTGCAGTGGTTGCTCAAAGGACGATTGGAGGGTGCAAGAGTTCTCCGGGTCATTTGTTGCAACGTTGCGGTAAGAGGGGGATTTCACCCCCCCTTTTGCTCTCATTCTGCTAGGTAGGTCAGAGCCTCAGAGCATAGTGTTCCAGGCATGTAAAGAGGAGGTCAGTAGTGGTCAGGGAAGAAGGATGTTTGAAATATGAAAACCCTAAACCTTACGGAGCTCGCTGATGCTGCCCAACTTCGTCCATGGGCATATGTTCATTTTGATGATAAAAAATTCCATTAAGCACAAGTTGATTACCTAGTTATAATAAGTTAATGCACTCTTTAAAGGGATTAGTTTGAGATTAATGTGTTCCATTAATAGCACATGTTATGATGTAAATTATTCAAAACAACAAAATAAACTTATCCTACACAAAATGTAGATATCTAAGATGACTATCAAGAACAATAATGATGGAATGCACAAGAAATTCTAAGAGAATAGGACAATGGGTTCACTGTGAATCTAAGCTTTAGACAAAATGGTTTCCTAGAGTTTTGTGTGATATCCAAGTTGATGACCTAAAAATAGAGTTTTGTGTGATATCCAAGTTGATGACCTAAAAATAATAGATAGGATGACTATCAAGAATAGTAATGATGATGGAATACACAATAAATTCTAACCTTATTGATCTCTTAGGGTTTTAAGTGATATTCAAATTGATGGTCTAAAGATAACGATCTTATACTCTATGAGACTATTCATTATGTACTTGCAACATTCACAACAACAACTTAGGTGACCTAACATGCCAATTGTCTTTTCACCATAAGGTGAGGCATAATTTCCTCTCAAAAATTTATTTGTAATATGTTAATAAAGTAGAAGTCTATGTATGAATCAAAAATGAGGAGAAGGAAAGTAGTTATGATGAGCATTTCATAGGATCAAGTTGAGTAATTATAATAGAGTTGTTATGGTCATCTATTATTATATAAATGGATATATTGTACAATAAAAATACACGTGGGAATGGAGTGATTGAATGGATTTTTCCCTTAGGGGATTTCTTGAGTGTAAACTAGGTGTTCCTTGCTTATAAATGTGTGTTTGATTTTATGGTTTCCCATCTTAAATTGATCTTGAATGGATCATTATTTAATTTGTCATCTATTATGGTATTTTTGAGAGTAAAAATTGGAAGAATTGGCATCCAATCCCTATTTTAGGGGTACTTTACAGGTAGATACTAATTTGGTGATGTGGGGTTTGAAAACTCCCAGAGCTAGTTTGAGGCATCAAACAACATTTTTTAGGATCAAAACTTTGTGAAACCATCTCAATCTTCCCAATGGTACAAACATTACCTCAACAGGAATTTGTAAGCAAAACTTATGATTCTAGCCACACCACCATGGTACCAAGTGGATCTCACTTAAGCCCCCATTACTCACACATGTTGGGATAGACATGTGTGGACTTTCTAGAATATTGTAGAGGGTCCAAAACCCTAACCTCCATGAAAAAACCCTAACCCTACAATAAAATATTTAATAATATTGTAAGTTATATTGTAATTGTGCGAATGGGGAAAATTACAGATCATAAATTTGTAACATTTGATATGGGATCCTATGAGGTTATTGAGAGTTGGTGGTGTTCGTGAACTGTGTATTACAAAGTATGTGCAAGTCATGGTGGAGAGCAATACGAGAGACTTGGTGTTGAATAAATGGATCAGATGGAACACTCTTGTAACTATTGAGAAGGCCAATTCCTTGTGATATGGATGACCCAATTTCTAGTTGATGCGTGGTAAGCGTCGTTTCCCAAAGGAAGGAAAAACATAGATCTAGTACACATTTGATCTCAACCTGAAGGAAAACAGAGATTAGTACAAATTTGATCTCAGCGTGAAGTGAAACACAGATCTGGTGGTTGCATCATATGAGAGATCCTTCACACAGATTTGATATAGATTCGATCTCATCATGAAGGAAAAACACAAATCTGGTGGTTGCATCATTTCAGAGATGTGAAAATTAGTAGTACGTTATTAGAGAGATGTGAAGATTAATAGTACGTTTCTAAATGTTGAATTGAAAAATCAGAAATCAGTAGTACGTTTCTGACTACTGAGTTGATTTGGTGAGCAATGCACACAAATCTGGTGATTGCATCATTTCAGAAATCCTTCACACAGATATGGTACAGATTTGATCTCAACCTGAAGGAAAAACACAAATCTGGTGATTGCATCATTTCATAGATGTGAAAATTAGTAGTACGTTTCTATCTGTTGAGTTGAAAAATCAGAAATCAATAGTACGTTTCTGACAACTGAGTTGATTTGGTGAGCGATGCACATAGGGAAGACCAAGACTGCATTTGAACACAAGCAATCTTATCATCACCTCTTTGATTTCTTATTTAATCAGATTGCACGCAATTTTCTCTATATTATCATGGTGACATTTGTATTTTACATGTGGCAACTGAGCACAATAAAAGGCGCTATTGAAGAACACCAATCTGCCACAGCAAGTCATTGAATCCTTTGAGATTGTAGTCGTTATTTTTCATGCTACATGGTGGCCATCGTATCTTGATATTCGAGATATGGAAAGTTTGTCAACAACAGAAAAATGTCGAAGTGAGGTAGAAACACATGCTTCTCTCCTAGGAAATTACAATGCTTAAAGATGTCAATGAGGAAGTATGCTCAGAGATTGTTGTTGATAAAGAAATGCTCAAACGTTGCACTGAAATGTTGTCAAAGGTTGAGACAGAAATGCAGAGCACCTACTGCAAAAGAAGAAGCTGCCAGTTAAAAAGGATACCATGTGAAGGCGGTGTTAAAAAGGCTAGCACTTTCCATAGGAGTAATCAAAGTAACGATCCTAAGGATGTGCAGATTAAATCAAACAGTTAAGTCTTGTTGCTGCTCACACAGGCGGTTGAAGCGCGTTGACCCTAAAGCTTCTCTCAAAGGTCACGTGGAACCCGTGGGAATCAAGACTCTTTGGGTTTTTTACTGATTAAGGAGCTCACCATTTGCAGGTTTAAGTTTTTCACGGAGCTCAATCGTTCCACAGATCTCCAGACCACTTTACCTTTGGGTGGTGATATCATGGAAAATCAATTTGAAGGATGTTATTATTGCAATTCCTGGCCAACTCAATGATCATCTTATTGAGGAATCACGAAATCAATGTTGTTGAAAGGGACAACCCACCGAAAAAAATGATGTTGGCTATCTGCAGATAATTGTTGTCAAGAAAGAAGAAAGAAGGCCGTGAAACAAGAATCACTACCAAATCACAAAGATGCAATTTTAAATTATTTTGGCCTATTTCTAGGCCATGCAAACTTTGAAAGAATATTTTTTATTTTATTTTATTCAGGCAAGTGAAAGGAAGGCAACAATGGAAATATTGAAGGATGAATATCGATATTTACTAGCTTTCTCATATCACGAATTTTTTGGCATGGTTTACTTTGTTAAAAGACTACCTTTTAGAAAAACAAGTTTGGTATATGGAGTCTCACAAGAATAAAGGAGAAATCTGTGTTTTTTTTTTTTTTTTTAAATTGTTATACTTACGGTTATTATAATATTTTCAAGTTATTTGTAATGATTATCTGAACCTCGTTTTCCGAGAGGTCATTTAAAAATGGCATTATGAGAATTTATGCAATGTCAAAAGTTAAGCTCTATGAGATGTCAAGAGTCATGAAATGAGAGTTAATTGATGAAAAGAGTTGAGGGCCAAGAGTTGAGGAAATTCAAATTCAAGTCCAATTGTGAATGTGAGTTTGAAAACCTTGGTTATGTAATGAAGCTTATTATATTAAAACCATAGTGAAAGTTGATGTCTAGTCGATATTCGAGTTGTGTCATATGGTGGCATTGGTGTGTCAATTAAAACTCTCTATCCATTGTAATACGTTGCCTTTTTTTAAAATTACACAATCCAAGAAGGAAACATATTTTTATGCAAGTAATTTTAGGCGCATGAAGAATATTACAAGTGTATGTGAAAGATAATGACAAAAGAAGTCACTCCAATAAAGTAAAAAAAAGAAGAGGAAGTCACTTAGAAGAAGTGAGAAGATGTAATATGTACTTGTGATGAAGTGTAATAAGACATAAAATTTGAAAAGATGAACAAACACGAATAAAAGAAGATGGTGAAAGAAAGTGAAAGAAGATGAAAGAATGGACATAGAAACTTAGAAGTTTCATTGTAATCATGCATTTTTGATTAACATAAACATAGAAGTTTTTCCCGCATGTTGTTGTCCACATGTTTATGAGTTCATGAATGAATGTCTTTATGTGTTGATGATATGTTGTAGATGTATGTTAGGTATGCATTTGTAGGGATAGACATAATTTACTGTATATCAGTTCTTTGATTCTAGGTTTGGGTTCTTTGAGGCTTCATGCAAGAGGTTGCATGACAGAATACTACGGGTTCTGTAAGCCAGTGCAAGGAGTGCACTTCTGAATTCTGTGGGGTTTAGACAAAGACATGCCAAGAGGGCGCACCAGAGGAAGTCATTGACTCAAGGAGGAATCCTCAAGGTTGCTGAACACCTTGAAGGAGAAACTGTGCAGAGGAGAGCACAGAGAGGGGAAGAATAATTGCTGAGAATTCTGTAAAAGCTCTGCTAGGAGGGCATTGAGCAAATGCATAGAATGCATTGAGCTAGTGCATAGAGTGCACTTTTGAATTCTGTGGAATTTGGACAGAATTGTGCCAGGAGGGCGCACCAGAGGAAGTATTAGATCCAAGGAGAAACCTCAAGGTTGCTGAACACCTTGGAGGTAAGACTGTGTAGAGGGAGGCACGGAGAAGACAGAATGTCAGAGGCATAGAGTGCACCAGGGAACTCTATTTTGAGTTCTAAGGAAAGGGAAGTGTCTAGGAGAAGGCACTTACAGAGTTACTGAACACTATGTGAAGAAAGGCTCTGCAAGGTGTGCATCGAGCAGTAAAACTCCAGGAGGGTGTGAAGCATTTCTTTGCAAGAAATACTTCGAATTGAGTTAGTTGAAAACTCAACAGCACAAGGAGTGTGCGAATAAGAACTTGTCAGAAGTTCTTAAGCTCAGAAGGAATAACGCAAGAAGTGCGCTCAGAGTGAACTTGTCTCAAGTTCAGAAGTTCAAGAGGAACAGTGCCTTTGCGCACAGAGCAGTAACCAAGAGGAGAAGAATATTAAGAAACCTTTGAGGTTTCAGAGTCGACAAATCTTAGGAGGGACAACGTCCTTAGAATACAGGCGGGAGCCGAGGATACAGGCTTTGCAGCAAAAGAAAAGGCTGAGGCCTTTGAAACTTTGGAAATATTCCAAGGGGAAGGAAGAAGCATGAGCTTAGGAGAGCACAACTGTCATTGATTCAGGCACTAGAGAAAAGATCTGGACCATTGAGTTTCGTGTCCAGGCAGCAGGAGGAGAGAGCGCAAAAGAATAGATCTGGGCCGTCAGATCTATCGCAGGGATCCGATAGCCATCGGATCCAGGAGAAGGTGCACGATGTTTAACCCTCGTATATGCAAAGGGAAGGACTTGTCAAAGTCCCGAAAGCATCATGACCGTCCATAGGAGGACACGTGGCGAGCGGTCAAGGTTTCAGGGAAATCCCTGAAAGGAGATTTTGGCATTTCGACTACCGGGAGCTACAAAGGGAAAGAGTCGGGACTCTTGTCCCACGAAATCCTAAAAGAACATAAGCCGTTGGATTAGGAGAGGCTCACAGCCGTTGATCTCCCACAGGAGTGGAATTTTGGCATTTCGGGGTTTGATATTTCGGCATTCCGGGACCCGGGAGTTCGAAGGGTCAAGACTTGTTGCAGCCGGAATCGCAAAATCCTGAAACGCAAAAACCCAAAAACATCCGGAGGAATAACACTGGGTCACGGGAGAGGGTCACGTGGACAAAATCTAAGCGGGGAGCTTGCCACTCGCCAACCCTTTTGGGGTTCGGCATTTCAGAGTTTCAGGGTTTGGCATTTTGGAAATCCCGAGGACAAGGAGCCGAGGCACTTTCAGTTGAAAACCCCTGAAGTCGTGAAACACGATGTGTATTTGGAGAAGGGTTGTGGTCACGGAGGATGCAGTCACATAAAACTGAAATTTCAACATTTCGACATTTTGGCATTTTGGGTTTTGGGGATTGAAGAGTCAAGAGACTCGCGACTTCAGGAACCCCGAAGTCGTGAAACTCGAAATCACTTTTCAGAAAAGGTCGTGGTCATATCTGGTGGCCCTATATAGGTGAAGACTCACGCTTGGTGCATTTCTGGTGCCGGTGGAGTTTTCATGAAGGACCTGTGGATCGAATTCATGGGGTTCCAGTGAGGGCCGAAAGAACTATTTCAGTTCTGCGGATTCGAAGATGAACGATCTTGTGCGGATCTCAGCCTGAGGGTCGGGGGTCTGCGCCAGAGTGGTATCAGAGAAGGACTTCGTCTGTATATTTCAGATGAAGAGGATTGAAGAGATTGTTGCAGGATGCAGCAACAAATAGACAGTCAGGTCGACTGTAAGAAAAGGCTTGAAGCACTTACGGTTGCAGAGTGACAACAACAAGTTTTCCAGGAGGGCAGACGGGAATAGGAAAATGGTTGTTGAAGGCCATGGACGCGGTGGAAAGAAGAACCACCAACAATAGAGAAAGGATGAGATGGAAAAAGAACTCGTTGAGATAAGAGCGAGGATGGAGGACCTTTCATTTCAAATGCAGTAGGATGCAAAATCGCAATGGGTATATGAATGACCCATGAAAATGAAAGCAAAGTGGAAAGTCAAGAAATTGTTGGCCAGAAGACAACAAATGTTGTTGAGGAGGTGGCTAAGGTATGTGAAAAACCTCAGAGATGAAGAGGAGATGGTTCATATATGTGAACCAGAGACTGGGAAGAATCTTAGCAATGAGGAAGGGAGATCGGTTATAGATCTCATGAACTGCCAGGAGGGCAGAGATGAATTTTCCAATTGCCAGGTGGGTAATGAGATGAGACCGTTGGAGGATCTCATAGACTGTCAGGAGGAAAACAATGGAAATTCATATTTCCAGGAGGGCGATAGTATGAGATTAGCTTAAGATCTCATAAACTGCCAGGTGGGCAGAGCAGAAATCCCATATTGCCAAGTGGGCAAGGATGAGTAGATGAGACTGTCTGAAAGTCTCATGAACTCATGGATGAGTTCGAGTCAACAAGGAGTGTCGATGAAGATGGGATCGATTGATATCATAAACTGTCAGGTGGGCAGAAGTGAACTTTTGAGTTGCCAGGTGGGCAAGGGAAAGGAAATGGGACTATCTGAGAGTCTCACGGACTCTGTTGAGAGTTCATGTCAGCGATGAGTGCTAATAGGTGAAGAGTCATGTGGTTTTGCAGACCATGTGAATGAAGATTATGACAATTTAAAAACTTGCACCATCCAGAAGGAAGTTCAGAAGAGCATTATGATGATTGGGGGAATTCGAGTATTCCTACTAGAGAGCCCAGTTGAGGCTAGGGCAGGTGTTGTAGATGGAGCAACAATATGAGGACAACCAAAAAATCTTTTCATGAAGGAAGAAGTGGAGCAGACACCGACGTTTGCCCAAGGAGACGAAGGAGATGTGCATTCAAAAGAATGGCTCAAATTTTTTAGCCAGGAAGCTGAAAAGGAGATGACTGCAACACTTGAGATTGCAGTAGAAGAAGATGAGCATTCGCTGGAATGGCTCAAAATTTTCGGCTAGGGAGTCGAACAGAAGGTAACTGTAGTACTGGAGGCTACATAAGTAGAATAGGAGGAAGAAGACAACATATATTTTGTTCTTCTGTGTGAAGAAATTGAAGCCCCGGAGAGAAGGGTGAAGGTGCAGGGCATGCAAATCCAACATATTAGGTTGGAGACAGAGGGAGAATACTAGCCCAAGGAGCGATTGGAGGAAGCTGGAAATACACCAGCAGGAGAAATGGCAGAAGCAAGGCTGCCAAGGGGAGAAGCTGAGCAACAGCTCAGTGAGGAGACTGCAAAATTGGAATCTGCAGCAGAGTGGCAAGTTGAGGTCACAGAAGAGGAAGAAGATGGCATGGGAGATCTAGTTGATCTACCCATTTGCAGGGAAGAAGTGCAGTGGAGCAAGCTACAAAAGGAGAGCAAGCCCAGGGAGTAGCTAGACAAGATAATTGAGGAGATCAGAAGGTGGATGATTAGATCAGCAAAAGAGGTCAACAAAGAGAAGCTGAGCAGAGGAGAACCTTCCATAGAAGTAGGGCAGCAGATGCAGCAGCAACAACGAAGAAGTGGAGTAGATGGACAACTCCAGAGATGTTAAGGTCCTAACCCGCACATAGGTAGATCAATGTATTCGGATGTAATAAAGGTCAATATTAATAAGACCTTTCAATAAAATAGAATAAGGCGGATGTAAGAAGACCTAATAGA
>ML826014.1:80058-105097 GCA_009831015.1 Picea engelmannii | reverse complement strand
ATATAGCTAGGGTGCGGACATTCCAGCACGTGGGAAAAACGTACGGTTTCTCAAATTTTCTAGAAGGAGAAGCTTCTTGGGTGAGGTGGCATCTGAATAGTTTGGATCTTACTCGCTTTCATGATTTAGTGGGATCATCCTAATGTCCTCACCTTATCTTCTTCAGCTTATAAAAGGAGAGGAATTCTCATGGAGAAAGTTAACTTTTGTGAGCTTGAGCTTATGGGTTCTTGGTTGTGGTTCTTTGGCTTGGAATTATTAGCTTGGTTGAAGTGGCTTTGAGATTTTCTTTGTCAAGATAGATTGTGAGCAGCTATCAGATCTATGGTCTCATAATTCTTGGATTCAAAGTGTGTGGGGAACGAAGGACAGTTGGAAGGGACCTTACGACATCAAGGCAATGGTTGTAATCTCTCTTTCACATTTAATATGATACAGTAATATGTTTCTTTCCCATAAAGTTAGATCTACTTTATTACATAACTCCTTGATCATATGTATAGATTAGCTATTGAATATATTATTTGCTTTCACTTTGGTTGGTTTGTGCTGTTTTGATCTTGACTGCACGAGAGCGCTGGAGCGAAGCAGGAGCAACAAAGATTAAGTAAGCGATTACAAGGTACATATCTTCTTCTCACTTCCAATTTAATTCAATAGTTAGATCTAGGGAAAGCGGTATATTTTGTCATGTTTTGTTCTAGATCCAGGTGGATCTAGGGATATCGGTTTGTGTCCGCACTTACGGATTTATCCATAAACAACTACTCATAGTGACTTCCAAGAAGAATGATTGTCCTAGACCATTCCCCCACACTGGCCACAAGGGGAATCATTGTCTATGGTACTTCAACAATCTATTAGCAATATTTCTTGTCTCGGGACAAGAAATAGAAACAAGACAGCGAAAGTCCCGAATCCCCGAGAGTTAATAGGGATCGTCCATTTGGAAAGGACGTGTGGCAGGAGATCAGCGTTATCAGGGAGGGTCCCGACAGGGAAGCGTCCATCGGAGTTGAATCTCATCGAAAAATTGGGGTTCTTGGAGGTGAGGGAACCATTGCATCAAACACTGCGATATCCAGATATGCGATATCCCGACACCAAGAGTGTGGGGCCACGGAAGTCGACGGAGGACAGGTGGCAGGATTTTGCGATGGGGAAGGGACCATTGACAGGTCAACGACCATGAGCCATCGGGGATCGAAGATTCACGAGTCTGGAGGACTTGTGAATTGTGACATCACAAGTGTCGAAACTTCGATAGGAGGGTAAAGCCATGGCCGCGGAGGCATGGTCATATGCGACAGGAGTTAAGCTCAGGAGGGCTCACGTGTGAAAGAAGCTCATCGCAAATTAGGGATTGGAAAGGACCTGTGGATCGGGTTGTTGTAGCAGTGATTCCCGAGGTAATCCAAGGAGCCGCTTTGGCTCAGAAGAGGGGATTTAAAACGATCCTGAAAGCAGGAAGGCACAGTGATGTCCCAGGTACCAATTCAATGCGGGCTAGATCCCAGTACCTGCTGGAGATTAATGAAGAAAAGAGAGGATGGCTCAAAACTCACATCACTTATTTATTGCAGAGTATGGAAATCCCGACCGAAAGTCTACCCGGAAAGGTACCCTGTACCGGTTCTCTTCAGGAAGGTCACGCTGAGTCTTCAACCCGCCAGAGGAACCTGCACACGCCAATTCAACATTCAAAGGGCTCAGCTACCACCCTGGCATGAGCCATGATGAACTAAAGAGGCCTATTACAGGGGAACAAAGGACAGATTTGATTGAGGAGACGTCACCCTTTGAAAGTTTTGAGACGCCTCCACTGGATGAGAGGAGGGGAGGAGTATATGTAGGCATTTTTTCCATTTTGTAAGCATCGATGGTAGAGAAGAGCTCCCTACTGTAATGTTTTAGCAGCTATTCCAGCTTTCAGCTTATGCATCTGTATATGAGATTTCTTTTTTTATGATAGACAGTTCTTCTTACTCCATCTAATTTTCATATCATGCTTAGGGAGTTCGTGATTGAAAGATTCACACGAATTATTGCAGTTATGTTATGATATCAGATTTATTGTTGCATTACTGCATTCTCTGGTTTTTTACGTTTGAATGTAAGATGATATTACATTTGGACGTCTTCTTCCTCAGCCTGTTAAAAACCCGATGTTAATAATAGATCTCTGCTTTTCTCTTATATAAGTCTTCCACCTGTTCACCCTTTACTATAGCTCACTGTCTAAGGTTTACGCAAGACCTCACTTACTCATGCATACCTGGCCTGGTTTCAGAGTTGGAACACTATCGTCTTGAGTTTACCTCCATTCGATCACCCATCTATAAACAACCATGAAATAAAACTGATGGGCGTCGGGCTCTGCTCTTGATAGCAATCCGGGAGTGACTTCCGTCGCCAACATTTCTTGGCGCCGTTGCCGGGGACGAAGTTGAATATTTTCCCCGGGATTGAACGACAATGATTAGCTGATTCTGAAGGTGCATCAGAGATCATAACTATTGAGATTGTTGTTGTGCACTTGGAGAATCCATTGTGACGACTCTGCTGGGGAGAACCTTCTCTATCAATTGTGGCTTTCAGAGGCAGACACACATGGTCTCATCCACAGTTGCCCCTAGCTACACCTGAAACCAATCCAGAGGTGGTTCTCAGAAAAGGAAAGGCCCCTGAAGAGGAAGCTTCCACCGCCGAAGGAGGTAATCCACCATCTCCTTCTGTAAGAACTTCGTTTCCTCCCCCTCAGTTTCTTGATAGACCTCCTTCACAAGTTTTCCGTTTCCTAAATTTTGGGAGTGTTTCTGCTGAGTTTTCCCCTCCTGGTATGGGATTGGAGGGAGAAATCCTTGTCACTCCCCTCTCCTCTGAAGCTGTACCTTGGTGTAGACCCACGACCACATAAGATTTCCCCACTCCTGCACAAGGAGGAGCACCTACTGACTTGATCTCGGTATCCCATTCCTTGAATCACCTCTTGTTTCCCACCCCACTTTGAGATTCATTCCCGGTAGCCCCTTCGTGAACTCTTTCTCCTCCAAATTCTTCTCCACCTAATATTCCTATGGCCGGTGCTAATCCCCCTCTGAATAGAATGGACGCCATAGTTGCTGCTAGGTACGCTCCCTTGATCTTACCTAATCCCACGAATCCTTTCCCTGCTGGATATTACTTGAAATATATGCCCAAGTTCACCAAGGAAGGGGACATAACTGCAGAAGAGCACCTGGCTGCTTTCTACAGTTATGCTGACAACCTTAACATTGGAGATGAAGATGTTTGGATGAGGGTTTTTGTCCATATCCTAGATGGTGAGGTAAGGAAATGGTTTAAAGGATTAGCTCTCGGATCTATTGCTGGAATTGACACCCTAGATAATGCTTTCCTGAGGCAATGGGGAGATAAGAAGGATTTCATGTATTACATGACAAAGTTTGGGTTGTTGAAGAGAAAAGAAGGAGAGTTTGTTCCCGACTTCTCCAAGAGATTTAATAAAATGTACAACAGAATCCTTGTTGAGATAAAACCCTCCAAAGCCTCTACAATGATCACTTACTCCAACGCTTTTGATCTTGATTTCTGCCTACTATTGAGAGAGAGAAGAGCTGCTACGCTGGCCCACATGCAGGATGCAACCGTGGAGGTAGAATCTAACATATTGGCTGTCAACTGACTCAGGAACGCAGGTGATAGAAATACATCCAAGAAAATACCTGAAGCTTCCTCGTCTATTTCCTCTCCCCTTCCCTATTAGGCAGAGGAGATAGCTAGAACGATAAAATCACTTGTTGCTAAGATAGAAAGGTTGGAATTAGAAGGGAAGCCCATGTACAAAAATCCCCAAAACAATGATAATAGAGGTTTCAGACGACCTGCTAACAATATGCCTCAGGTTTTTCCGAGGGAACAAAGGGGAAAGGACAAGGAAGATCAAAGGGTTCAAGCCCCCCTCCAAAATAACCTAGTTGATCATGAGGAGAGAGAGGAGATAGACGAGTTTGGCCCTAAAATTCACTGTATTGAGGAAGCTCCCCCTTTTCCTCATTTGATGCAGTCCGCGTATGAAGAATCACTGATGAGTGCTCAAATTCATGAGTTGGGGAAATAACAGAGGGTCGGTCACACTTCTAATAGATATAATCTCAGATCGAGAAGGAAAGAGGGAGACCTCGACAGCTCAGACTAGCCCCTCATAGCAGAGAGGCCTACTAAAACTGTAGCATCCAAAACTAAGGAAAAGAAGACTCAGAGTGCTTCACCAGCAACCAGAGAGCCTATCACTGAGGTAAGAGAAGCTCCTAAACCTACCCGCCCTTCAATTTTGAGCATGAGATTCAGAAGATTAGGATTCTTGTACCTCTCTCTGATCTAGTTAAAAATGAGGACTTCAAAAGGTCCCTCTCCAAGCTGCTACAATCTGAATCCCCCCATCCCCCCTCTGACTCAGTAAACCTTCAAGATGAGAAGCCAGTTGTCATCTTAGTCCACATGGTAGAAGACAAAGATGACTCGTCCCCCCCCTTCTACACATCCCTGAACATACATGATAAAGTACTGCATAACTGCCTCATGGATTCGGGGGCTTCCCATAACCTTATGCCAAAAATAGTCATCGAAGAATTGGGACTGGAGGTGACAAGGAATTATCTTGATTTATATTCTTTCGATTCAAAGAGAGTGCAGTGTCTAGGAGTCATCAAAGACCTAGTGGTTTCCTTGTTTCAGCTGCCCATGAAAAGTGTGGTCATGGATATTGTGGTAGCCGATGTCCCCCCTAAATTTGGTATGTTGTTGTCTAGATCGTGGATCAAAAAGCTTGGAGGGACACTACAGATGGATCTCACATATGCCACCATTCCAGTCTTCAGAGGGGAACAAAGGAGATTATACAGAGAAGCCCAGCTGGCCTATATTGTCAGTGATGAAGCAGACCCTACCAATCACCCCATATTTGCACTTGACACTGACTTGGGGTCTAGTTTACTGCAACTTACCAATGCCCCTAAAATCTATTTACTAATCAGAAAACACCCCAGCCATGATCACCCGATTTCCCCCCAAAGCTCCTCTGTGTGGAAGATGTTTTTTGACAGAGCTTCTTCTAGCGAAGGAGCTGACGCTGGAGTGGTTTTCGTATCACCTTGTCAAGAAGTCGTATCCCTATCATACAAGCTGGAATTCGAAGTCACCAACAACGTGGCAGAGTATGAAGCTCTTGTTTTGGGTATGAGGGCCGCAAAGGAAATGGGAATTGAAGAGATAGAAATATTCAGAGATGCTGAGTTGATTATTTAGCAGATAAGGAATGCTTATCGTGCCCATAATCCCTGGCTCAGGAATTATCAGAATGAAGTATGGGACCTTATTGATTATTTCTTCTTGGTTTTTAACATTTCTTTCATTCCGAGAGGAGAAAATACTTTGGCCGATTCTTTAGCTGTCTCAGCTAGTTTGCTCAAATTTCCTCTGCTGCCTATGATAAAAAATGATGTTGATGTAAGATATAGGCCCTCGGTGCCGGACAATGTCAACCATTGGAAGGTGTTCGAGGATGATTCTGAACTTGAAAGGTTTCTCCAATCAGTGGACAAATTTTCTGCGTTGCATATTGACCAAGATCCTGATTTGGAAGGTGACCCTCGTCCTGAGGAGTTTTTAAATAAAATCGCTAATCATCAGATCATTCAGCTGCCCAGTAATCACATTCCGAGGGGACTTGTCCCTTTAGAAATATTGTTCGACGAGAATGATGTGCCAGTAAAGGGTAGGGTCTCAAATGAAGATACTGAGACAACCGAATGCAACATTGGTTCACAGGAGAAGCCCAGGTTTGTCAAATTGTCAAGCAGTTTGACCAAAGAAGAGAAGGCCGAATATACTGAGTTGCTAAAGGAGTTTGTTGATGTGTTTGCATGGATGTATGAAGACCTCAAGACCTATGACACATCTGTCATTGAGCACAAGATCCCACTAAAGGAAGAGGCTAAACCATTCAAACAGAAGTTGAGATAGATAAATCCCATGTTGCTACCTGTCATGGAGAAAGAAGTGAAGAAATTGTTAGATGCCCAAATTATTGTCCCCTTGAGATATTCTGAATGGGTGGCCAATTTGGTCCCAATAAGAAAGAAGAGTGGAGAAATCCGACTCTGTGTTGATTTCAGGAATCTCAACAGAAGCTCAAAGAAAGACAATTACCCCCTACCTAAGATGGAACACATACTGCAGAGGGTAATTGGTGCTTCCAGGATATCCATGATCGATGGGTTTTCTGGCTATAACCAGATATCGGTCATGCCTGAGGACAGGGAGAAGACGACCTTCACCACTCCTTGGGGCACGTTCATGTATGCCAAAATTCCATTTGGGTTGATGAACGCAGGAGCAACGTTTCAACGGGCCATGGATATAGCCTTCATTGGGGAAAGGGACCAGTTCATAGCGATCTATCTGGATGATATCATGGTCTTCTCCAGGACAGACAAGGAGCACCGCTGTCACCTGAAGAGAGTCTTCTTGAAGTGTCGAAGATTTGGCCTATCCCTGAACCCGAAGAAGTCTTTGTTTTCTATGCAGGAAGGGAAGTTATTGGGACATATAGTATCAGCAGCAGGGGTGAGAATTGATCCTAGCAGGGTGGAGGAAATTCAAGCCTTGTCACTTCCCAGGTCTAATAAAGAGGTTCAGGCCTTTTTGGGGAAAATTAATTTTCTAAGGAGGTTTGTCTCAAATTTTGCCGAGCTAGTGAAACACATCACAACCATGCTCAGAAAGGGAAACGAAGTGAAATGGACCACTGAGCCCAGGGCCTCTTTTGACCAAATTAAAAAGGCATTGACTGAGGCACCCATGCTTATCAGTCCTGACTATTCCAAAGAGTTCCTAATTTTCTCTTTTTCTTCTTTTGATACAGTGGCGACGGTCTTATTGCAGAAAAATGAGGAAGGGCATGAACAACCCATTGCCTTCTTCAGCAGGGCGTTAAGAGACGTAGAGAGCAGATATGAAATCATGGAGAAGCAGGCCTATGCCTTAGTGAAAGCTCTTAAAGCTTTCAGATTCTATGTATTGCATTCAAAAGTAACAACATATGTTCCTTTAGCTTCTGTGAAGGACATCCTTGTGTAGCCTGACGTAGATGGGAAAAGAGGCCGATGGATCACAAAAATTCTGGAATTTGACTTAGAAATAAAATCCACCAAGTTGGTCAAGGGGCAAGGCTTAGCCAAGATACTGGTTGAATCCAACTGCGAAGCCTTGGGAGTTAGTTTCATCAATACTCGCCTAGGATTTCAGTAGGTTGAACCGCCCAGCCAAGGCTCTCAAGATGGCTTATCGCTGGCAGAATGTGCTTGGTATTGTGACATTCTGTATTTTCTGCAAAAATTGAAGCCCCCCGATGGAATGGGAAAAAGAAAAGTGAGGGCTCTTAAGCTCAAGGCAGTCAGGTATTGCCTCATTGACCAAACCTTGTACTGGAAAGACCCTCTAGGGGTATTTTTGAGATGCCTGAACCCGCAGGAGGCCCAGAAGGTTACGTCTGACTTTCATAGCGGCCTTTGTGGAGGTCATCATTTCTGGAAGACCACAGCCCACAAGATACTCCGAGCTGGGTATTACTGGCCCACTTTATTCCCCGATGTTTGTAGGGAGATCAGAGCTTGCACCAAATGTCAAAAGTTCTCGGGAAAGCAACAACTCAAGTCACTGCCATTGAAACCCATAGTAGCTTCGACACCTTTTCAGCAGTGGGGGTTGGACTTCATCGGAGAAATTCATCCTCCCTCAAGTGGTCAGCACAGATGGATCCTGACTGCAACAGATTATTTCACCAAGTGGATAGAAGCTGTCCCCACCATAAGCACATCACACAAAGTAATTATCAGCTTCCTGGAGGATATCATAGCTCGATTTGGTTGTCCCAACAGAATCATTACCGATAATGCTACTTCTTTCAAATCTGAACCTCTAATTAAATTCTGTGAGCAGTTCCAGATCTCGCTAATTCACTCCACCCCTACTATCCCTAGGGAAATGGTTTAGCGGAATCCTCTAAAAAAATCCTGATAAACATCATCAAAAGAGTGTTAGAGGATAACAAAAGAGCCTGTGATTCAAAGTTGAAATTCGCTCTGTGGGTCGATCATGTCACAACAAAGAAGTCTCTGGGCACTTCGTCGTTCAACTAGTCTACGGAGCAGAGGAAGTTTTCCCTACTCAGCTCGCCTTACCTGTGGTGAAGTTATTTCAAGACTACAAGGGAGAACTAGATCATATGATCAGAAGAATTCATCAGATAGTGGAAGTGCAACAGATCAGAGAACAAGTGAGGGACACAACTTACAGTCATCAGCAGAAGATCAAGCAGGCTTTCGACAGAAAGGTCAAGAAAAAGGAGTTCGAGATCAGGGACTTGGTATTTAAGTGGGACACACCCAGACAGGATAAAGGCAAGCACAACAAGTTTGACACCCTCTGGATCAGCCCCTTTAAAATCTCTGGGATTTTCTCCAACAACACATATGGGTTGCAGGATCTGGAGGGTGAAGAGGTTTTCAACTGCCCAGTGAATGGGCATTTTCTGAAGAAATGTTTTATTTGAGCCTTAGACGGCTCCTCTGTTTGTAAATATTGTCTTTTAGTTCTTGTTTAGTTTCTTTTTGTATGTTTTCAGCCTAATAAGTGACTCCATAGCCCAATAGCAAGGCACTGAAGCTGTGGAAGAAGTTCTTAAAGCATCGCAGGGACGACTCTATCCCCCATGGAGCCTAATGTTAGCAATATTTATTGTCTCGAGACAAGAAATAGAAACAAGACAACGAAAGTCTTGAATCCCTGAGAGTTAATAGGGATCGTCCATCTGGAAAGGATGCGTGGTAGGAGATTAGCGTTATCGGGGAGGGTCCTGACAGGGAAGCGTCCATCAGAGTTGAAGCTCATCGGAAAATTGGGGTTCTTGGAGGTGAGGGAACCATTTCTTCAAACACTACGATATTGCGATATGAGATATCCCGACACCAAGAGTGTGGGGCCACAGAAGTCGACAGAGGACAGGTGCCAGGCTTTCACGACGGGGAAGGGACCGTTGACAGGTCAACGACCATGAGCCATTGGGGATCGAAGATTCGCAAGTCTGGAGGACTTGTGAATTGTGACATCCCAAGTGATGAAACTCCGATAGGAGGGTAAAGCCACGGCCGTGGAGGCATGGTCATATGCGACAGGAGTTAAGCTCAGGAGGGCTTGCATGCGAAAGAAGCTCATCGCAAATCAGGGATTGGAAAGGACCTGTGGATCGGGTTGTTGCAGCAGTGATTCCCGAGGGAATCCAAGGAGCCGCTTCAGCTCAGAAGAGGGGATTTAAAACAATCCTGAAAGTAGGAAGGCACAGTGATGTCCCAGGTACCAATTCAATGCGGGCTAGATCCCAGTACCTGCTGGAGATTAATGAAGAAAAGAGAGGATGGCTCAAAACTCACATCACTCATTTATTGCAGAGTATGGAAATCCTAGACAAAAGTCTACCCAAAAAGGTACCCTGTACTAGTTCTCTTTAGTAAGGTCACGCCGAGTCTTCAACCCGCCATAGGAACCTGTACATGCCAATTCAACATTCAAAGGGCTCAGCTACCACCCTGGCATGAGCCATGCTGAACTAAAGAGGCATATTACAGGGGAACAAAGGACAGATTTGATTGAGGAGACATCACCCTTTGAAAGTTTTGAGATGCCTCCAATGGACAAGAGGAGGGGAGGAGTATATGCATGCATTTTTTCCATTTTGTAAGCATCGATGGTAGAGCAGAGCTCCCTACTGTAATGTTTTAGTAGCTATTCCAGCTTTCATCTTATGCATTTGTATATGAGATTTCTTGTTTTATGACAGATATTTCTTCTTAATCCATCTAATTTTCATCTCATGCTTAGGGAGTTCGTGATTGAAAGATTCACACGAATTATTGCAGTTATGTTATGCTATCAGATTTATTGTTACATTACTGCATTCTCTGGTTTTTTACGTTTGAATGTAAGATGATATTTCATTTAGACGTCTTCTTCCTCAGCCTGTTAAAAACCCGATGTTAATAACATACCTCTGCTTTTCTCTTATATAAGTCTTCCACCTGTTCACCCTTTACTACAGCTCACTGTCTGAGGTTTACGCAAGACCTCACTTACTCATGCATACCTGGCCTAGTTTCAGAGTTGGAACACTATCGTCTTGAGTTTACCTCCATTCGATCACCCATCTATAAACAACCGTGACATAAAACTGATGGGTGTCGGGCTCTTCTCCTGATAGCAATCCAGGAGTGACTTCCGTCGCCAACACAATCTATCGGACCATTTTCATTATGAAAATGACTATCTGATCTAGACCATTTTCCAAATTGGAAAATGCATGTCTGTCAGAAATCTCGAACTACTTTCCAGACTAGAAAGGAATTGCCCAACCTAGAACATTTTCCAAACTAGAAAATGATTGTCCATGAATCAGTAATACATATCAATTCTCCCTCCCAACCTGAGGAGACATATCTTCCCTTTCAGCTAAGGGAGTTATCTCCACGAGCCCCATCTTGTCCCTTAAGTACACAAAATTTATCATGGAAAAAGTATTTGTCAAAATATATTCTACCTACTTTTCTGTGGAGATATACTGGAGTTTCACTTCTGCTTACTGGAATTTATCATGAATAAAGTAGTATTTTATCTCAATATTTTTCGATCGGTCATGAAACATTGGGTGTTCTGATAGCCTCATACAGCTTTGATTGTCACAGTATATTACGGTTGAATTTGGTACATGATCAAATAATATAGAAATCAACTTCCTCAGCCATACTGCTTCAGTACAAGCCTCACATGCTACAATATATTCTTATTTTGTTGTGTTGAGTGTGACAAACTTTTGTTTCCTGCTGGCCCATGATATCACAGTAGAGCCTAAATTGAAACACATCCCTAAAGTAATCCTTCTATCTTTTGCACTCCCTTCCAAATATGAATCTATGAGTCCATGAAGTTGTATATCACTGGATGAGGTGTATCTTAAACCATAGTTTAGAGTCCCAAAAATATATCTTAGAACATACTTTGTGGCTATCCAATGCTCATGTATGGGTTCCACCTGGAATTGGTTTAAAGTGTTTACAACAAAGAAAATATATGGTCGAGTATTCACTAGATACATCAACGACCCAATCAATTTTCTATATAGGGACGAGTCTACTAGATTAGACTACGAGTCTCTTACTTTTCTTATATCTATGGTCATATGAGTGGCCATGGATTTTCAATCCATCATTCCAAATTTTTGAAGAATCTTCACTGCATACTTTCCTTGTCCAAGGAAGATTTCACCATGCTTCTACCCTACTTCTAGTCCCATGTAATATTGCATGCGACCAAGATCTTTCATATCAAACTCAGAAGCTAATTCCTCTTTACACTGGGTGATGAGAGACTCTACACCTGTCAAGAATAAGTCGTCAAAATACAACAATAGAATCACAGGTGCATTGTTCACATCTTATAGTAGAGATTTGGATCTGCATGAATCTTAGAGAAACCAAGTCTTATTAAGTAGCTATCAATTATGGCATACCAAGCTCTTGGAGCTTGCTTGATTCCATACAGGGATTTATTTAATCTGCAAACATGACTGTCTCTAGAATGTACCTCAAAACCTTGAGGTTGTTCAATGCATACTTCTTCTTCAATCGCTCCATTGAGAAAATATGTCTTTACATCCATCTGATGTAGACTCCATCTCATGGAAGAAACAAGATACATAATGTCTCTAATAGAAGTATATATGACAACAGGAGAAAAGGTTTCGTCATAATATTCTCCCTCCTTATGGGAGAACCCTCTAGTTATGAACCTTGCCTTGTGTTTGTCCATGCTTCCGTCTATTGCATGTTTGATCTTATAGACCCATTTTGAAGTTACCATTGATTTTTCCTTGGGTCTAGGCATGGTTTTCCACATGTCATTTTTCATGATAGACTGGTATTCTTATGTCATGGCTTCTTTCCACTATTTCTTATGATATTAGTCTTCAAATGTGGTGGGTTCTTCATTTATAAGTTTTTTCATACATGCTACATAGCTGGAGAATATTTTGGGATTTTTTCTTTCTCTGAAGGTGGCACTTGGAGCTTTGAGTCTTTTTGCTTCTTGTAGAGTAGCTTCAAGCCAACCTGGACATTTTCTAGTTTTGGGTACAATGACTGATTCAATAGGTTCACATGGTTGCATCAAATGATCAAGTTGTTCTGATTCTTCATTATGACTTTCTAGAAGACACATTCTTTCTTCTTTAGGATCTTCATATTCTTCTTCTTCCATGGATTCTTCTACAAATTTATTGAAGCCATCTTCTCATTGAAGGTTTTTGTCTCTGTTGACTTCAATCTTATGTTTTTTTGGAATATAGATTTTGTAGGCTTTGGATGATTCACTATATCCAACAAATATGCCCTTCTTTCCTGAGGGTTCTAGTTTCTTCCTTTTATCCTTGGGGATATAAACGTAAATAGGGAACCCAAATATTCTTAAGTGTTCCACATTGGGTTTCTTTCCTAAGAAGGCTTCTTCTAGAGTCATATCCTTCAATATGTGATGGGGACTTCTGTTCTGAACATATATTGATGTCATGGATTCTTCTCCCCATAAATACATGGATAAACCTTGATCATTCATTAGTGCCTTCATGGTTTCCTCAATGGATCTATTCTTCCTTTATGCTACACCATTTTGTTGAGGATTATGAGGAACAATTAGATCCCTCCTAATCTCTACTGATTTGCAAAAAGGAAACAAATTCTTTAGATGTGTATTCTCCTCCATTATATTTTCTCAAAGTCTTGATTTTATTGCTTGTGAGGTTTTCTATTTATGCTTTGAATTCTTGAAACTTGAAAACTTCATCCTTTGTCTTCAAGAGATATAAACAAGTTTTTTCTTGAGTAATCATCTATGAAGGTTAGATAATAAAGAGAACCTCCTAGAGATTTGACTGGAATCAGACCGCAAACATATGAATGTATTAGATCTAGGATTTCCTTATATATATTATTGCTACTTTACAATTGCTTCTTAACATTTTTACCAACAACACATCCTCTGCAAATTCCTTCACGTGTAGATTGTAGTTATGGTATTCCTTCAACCATTTTCTCAAGGATGGGTAATTCTTGATAGTTAAGATGAGAATACCTTCTATGCCAAAGTTCACTGGGATTGAATTCATCATTGTTGAGACCATTTACCGCTTCTGATTTTCCCTCCCCTTTCTATCTTCCCATTTTATTTTTTCCATTTATTTTTCCTCTTCTATACTTACCTGAATTCCCCTTTTCTTTTCTCTCTTTATAGTTACTATACTTAGCCTTTTTTTCTTTTTAGAATGGAGGGTCATAGGTTAGAGGACTCATGGGTTCTCACTTCCATTCATATTCCCATATCACAAGTCCAACCAACCCCCGTATTATCCTATACTTAACCGTTTCTGCAGTCACGGGTTCCTGGGTTCGCTGGTTCAAGATTTCATATCCCATGTTCTGCAATATCCATTTTGCAACAAAAAGATCCGCAATGTACAATTTTTACCATTGGACTCCTCGAGCTCCTAAGTATCTCATCTCTCCTCTATTGCATCTGATCAACCACATTATAACACTTAGCCTATTTTCGACCTTTCGCAACCGTGGGTTCCCGGGTTGACGGGTTCAGAAGAATTCCAAAATCCTAATTGCTCTCATCCATCTCCACCATCCTCATTTTTTTCCCAATATGAATTTAAGAATGGTTTAATTCTACTAACTCATCATGCAGGTTCCGTAAATATCGTCATTAATAAGTGAAGGGCTCGAGGAGATTTTTTCATTAAAACCGCACTAAATCATAATTTGATGAAGATTATATTATGGTTATCTCTCTCAAGCACCCATTGCAAATATTATTTGGATTAAAGGAACTCTCTCGTCAACTTATGGAAAAAACAAATCGACAACAGTTTTGTAGAGATACTTTATACATTTTTGGACGAGAGGACCAGAAATTTCAGTAGTCTAGAGCGTATTATTACTGTTCATCCCATTCCACTCAGAAGGAAGTGATATAGACATCCATAATTGCTTGTGCAGGGTGTGTCCCTGAGGTTTTAGACTGCAAAGAACTAGTTGCATGGTGTGTTGATATATATATACCAAGTTAGCAGATTATTCAGCTTCAATACCATTCTCCCATCTCTCTTTCGTTTCAAGTGTTCTGTAAAATGTTGAAGCTCCCTGAGCCAACACTTAATTTCAAAGGATAATATTGCAGGGATTTCCTAAAAAGAATGACAACGACCTAGACCTCTTGCCTAAATTCTTGGAGAATCTCGCAACCATCCCTAAATATATCACCAGGTTGTAGGTCAACTTGTTCAAAAACCCCTTCCGAGAAATTGCTTGGTTATTCACCAGGGTGATAGGACAAGAAACTAATGCCAACATTTCCCATATGATTCCTTATATATTATATTTTACTTTCAAAGAGAAATCCATTTTCGATTGGGGAAAACTAATTTCCATTGAAATCTCCCCAATTTTCACAGTACAAAAAAGATAAGAAATTCATTATGGCCTCTTACTTGATGTTTGCGATAGCATATTGCTGTCAATTTAATAAACTGTCTATCAGTAAGGAGAACTGTGAATTTGACCCAATTACCTTCTGGTACCAAGCATTGTGGAGACACAAAACTTCTTTTCATTTCTATGACTTTTTCAATGATTTTGTCTTGGTTATTAAAGGATTGTTATTTGGAAAAGATACCCCCAGAATATCCGACTAGGAAAGTAAATTCTTGGATACAAAGGGGATGCTGGAGTTGTTGTCACAAGAGTTGACTCTAGGCTGTAATAGAGCCAAGCCTTAACACATTTTGAAGAAATAATAATTGTTGATTGATCAATTATTGGAGGCTTCTGGATCTAGGTCTGAATGAGCCTTTCAACCATTAAAAATTAGAAATAAAGAGGCATGACCTCGACTGCTAAATCCATTTAAAATCATGAGGATGGATACAAGAATTTGGATGAACAAAACTGAAATGAAAAGGCTAAGTATCTAACAAGGATAAATCTAGTCTCCCCTCCAGTAGAAGAAATAACACAAAAATTCAAATATCCGGACATAAGTCTTGTCTTACTCATAGCAAGATAGAGGATAATTCACATTGTCAAGAAAGGAAGAATAATTGTCCTGATTTCTGAGCCTGGACCATTCACCTATCCAGGCCATTCCTCCGGCACTAAACAAAGTGAAACCTAGAGAGAATGAGTCAGCCCTAGGGAATGGTTGTCCCTAATTGTTGAACCTGGACCATTTACCTATCTGGGCCATTCCTCTGACACTAAACAAGGTGCAACCTGGAGAGAATTAATCTTCCCTAGGGAATGATTATCCAGACCATTTCCTAAAGAAATGACTGTCCTACACCAACCTCCAAAATAGACCATTCTTCGATACTGCTCACAATTGTGAGCTTCGAAAGAATGATTGTCCGACGAGGTGGACCAGTCTTCTTGACCACTACTGAGAGTGACCATCAAGAAGAAATATTGTCCTAGACCATTCCCCCACATTGGCCACAAGGGGAATCGATGTCTATGGTACATCATAAATCCATCAAACCATTTTCATTATGAAAATGACTGTTTGATCTGGACCATTTTCCAAACTGGAAAATGCTTTTCCGTTAGAAATCTCAATCCACTTTCTGAACTAGAAAGGAACTATCCATCCTAGACCATTTTTCAAAGATGAAAATGATTGTTCATAAATCAATGATATGTCAGTACTCCCTCCCAACCTGGAGAGCCATTTCCTCCATTTTAGCTAAGGGAGTTATTTCCATGATCCCCAATTTTTCTCGGAAATATGTAAACTTTATTCTGGACAGAAGCTTTGTCAATATATCTGTTGTATGCTCATCTGTGGGGATATACTAGATATTCACTTCTCCTTCCTGGAATTTATCTCGAATAAAGTAGTATTTTATCTCAATGTGTTTCAACCGTTCATGAAACACTAGGTGTTCTAATAGCCTTACACAACTTTGATTGCCACAGTGTATTATGGTCGAATCTGGAACCTGATCAAATAATCCAGAAATCAAATTTCTCAACCATAATGCTTCTGTACATGCTTCACATGCTGCGATATATTCTTCTTTTGTTGCGCTGAGTGTGACAAACTTTTGTTTCCTTCTTCCCCAAGATATCATAGCAGAGCTTAAGCTGAAAGACATCCCTGAAGTACTCCTTCTGTCTTCTGCACTTCCTACCCAATCTAAATCTATGAATCCATGAAGTTGTATATCACTGGATGTGGTATATATTAAACCATAGTCTAGTGTCCCACAAATATATCTTAGAACATGATTTGCCTCTATCCAATGCTCATGTCTAGGTTCCACCTGGAACTGGCTTAGTGTGTTTACAGAAAAGAAAATTTCTGGTCGAGTATTTACTAAATACATCAATGACCCAATCAATTGTCGATATAGGGATGGTTCTACCGGATCAGAATCCAAGTCTCTTACTTTTCTTATGTCTATGGTCATAGGAGTGTTCATGTATTTTCAATCCATCATTCTAAACTTATGAAGAATATTTACTGCATACTTTCCTTGTCCAGGGAATACTTCACCATGCTTCTGCCATACTTATAGTCCCAAGTAATAATGCATGAGACCAATATCTTTCATATAAAACTCAGAAGCTAGTTCATTTTTACAATGGATGATGAGAGACTCTTCACCTGTCAAGAATAGATCATCGACATATAGCAGTAGAATCACAGGTGAATTGTTCATGACTTTGTAGTAAATATTTGGATTTGCATGACTTTTGGAGAAACCAAGTCTCATTAGGTAGCTGTCTATTCTGGCATACCAAGCTCTTGGAGCTTGCTTGATTCCATATAAGTCTTTCTTTAGTCTGCAAACATGAGTGTCTCTGGAATGTACTTCAAACCCTTGAGGTTTTTCAATGTATACTTCTTCTTCGATTGCGCCATTGAGGAAAGCTATTTTTACATCCATCTTATGTAAAATCCATCCCATGGAAGCAACAAGAGACATGATAGCTCTAATGGAAGTATATCTGGAAACAGGAGAAAATATTTCATCATAGTATTCTCCCTCCTTCTGGGAGAAACCTCTAGCTACGAACCTTGCTTTATATTTGTCCACACTTTCATCTGCTGCATGTTTGATCTTATAGAACCATTTTGAAGTCACTACTGATTTTTCTTTAGGTCTAGGCACAATTTCCCATACATCATTTTTCATGGTGGAATGGTGTTCTTCTATCATGGCTTCTTTCCATTGTTTCTTCTAGACTACCTCTTCAAATGTGGTAGGTTATTTTTCTAGAAGATTTGTCATACATGCTGCATAGCTGGAGAATCTCTTGGGCCTCTTACTTTTTCTGAAGGTCCCACTTGGGGCTTTGAGTCTTTCTGCTTATTGTACGGTAGCTTCGAGCCAAGCTGTTCATTTCTTGGTTTTGGGTACATTTTTTGAATCAATGGTCTCACATGGTTGCATCCGATGATCAATTTGTTCTTTTTATTCATTTTGAATTTCTGGATGACATGTGCTTTCTTCAATAGGCTCTTCATACTCTTCTTCTTCTATAGTTTCTTTTATGGATTTCTTGAAAGCCATATTTTCATTGAAAGTTACATATTTGATGACATCAATATTATGTTGTTCTGGGATATATATTATATAGGCCTTGGATGATTCACTATATCCCGCGAATATTCCCTTCTTTCATGAGGCTTCTAATTTATTCCTTTTATCTTTGGGAATGTGAAAGTAAACATGGCATCAAAAGATTCTTAAGTGTTCCACATTAGGTTTCTTTCCTGAGAAGGCTTCTTCTAGAGTCATATCCTTCAATATGCAGTGAGGACTTTTGTTCTGAACATATATTGTTGTCATGTCTGCTTCTCCCCATAAATACATAGATAAACCTTGATCGTTCAATAGTTCCTTCACAGTTTCTTCAATAGATCTATTCTTCCTTTCTGTTGCACCATTTTGTTGAGGATTATGAGGAACAATTATCTCCCTCCTAATCCCTACCGATTTTCAAAAGGAAATGAATTCCTTGGATGTGTACTCTCCTCCATTATCTATTCTCAAGGTCTTGATTTTCTTGTTTGTGAGGTTCTCTATCTCTGCTTTGAATTCTTGAAACTTGATGAATACTTCATCCTTTGTCTTCAAGATATATAACCAAGTCTTTCTCGAGTAATCATTTATGAAGATTACATAGTAAAGAGAACCTCATATTACATAGTAAAGAGAACCTCCTAGAGATTTGACTGGCATCAGACTGTTAACATTTGAATGTATTAGATATAGAATTTCCTTAGATCTATTATTGCTTCTTGAGAATGGTTTCTTTATATTATTTCCAAGAGAACATCCTTTGAAAATTCCTTCATGTGTAGACTGTAGTTCTGGTATTCCTTCAACCATATTTTTGAGGAAGGGTAATGCTTGATAGTTGATATGAGCATACCTTCTATGCCAAAGTTCATTGAGATTGACTTCATCATGTACAAGGGCTTCATCATTTCATTCTAGTAGTATGTATGTCTTCCTACAAAAGATTTTATGTTTCCTTTGTCTTCTAGGAAAGATATGGATACAAGATTCTTTTCTAAACTAGATGTTGGCACAAGGGTAGACCCAGGGTTCAACACTACAACAATACACCAACAAAACCTTAACTATTGGCTCTTTCGGTAACACCTGCGAAGAAGATAAAGTCTCACCTGAGGTAGAGGCAGGGGTGGTTGCAGGACTTAGATGTTTGCAACCTTAGTTGGGACACAGATCTGTGATTGTAACACCTTAACATAGCACTTAGTTATTACAGTTCGTTAATATTCGTCCTTAGTTCACAACACAGCTAAGCCCTAACAACAGATCAATGCAACATTCACAGAGATCCAATAGATTGAAGCACTAAGCATACCAATAGAGATGAGATATAGGATTCATTCATAGTATTCAACACTAAGCTATCATATCAGATTATTCTATCAAAAGGGGAAAGGTTTGTAGAGCCTACTTTCTTGGACCTAAAGGAAATTAACCAGCTATACAAAACAATTACATGAGATGAGGATTACATAAACCCAACTGCAGATGGGGTAATCAGTTGGCGAAGTATCACCTCATGTGTGTCAGACTCAGATACGGACTTATAAAATTGACAACAGAGGTTACACGAGGTCTCCACAAGGAGATTCACAAGAATAGACCATGCATTAATATGGGTAGGTACGGAGATAAGGAAACTTCCCAGCTTCCATGGGGTGAAAAACCTAGAAACATTCTTAACACAGTATGAAGATGAAGTGTTCGAAAATCATAGGCTCCCTGAGCCAACACTTAATTTCAAAGGATAATATTGCAGGGATTTCCTAAAAATAATGACAATGGCCTGGACCTCTTGCCTGAATTCTTGGAGAATCTCACAACCATCCCTGAATATATCACCAGGTTGCAGGTCAACTTGTTCAAAAACCCCTTCCGAGAAATTGCTTGGTTATTCACCAGAGTGATAGGAAAAGAAACTAATGCTAACATGTCCCATATGATTCCTTATATATTATATTTTACTGTCAAAGAGCAATCCATTTTCGATTGGGGAAAATCGATTTCCATTGAAATCTCCTCAATTTTCACAGTACAAAAAAGATAAGAAATTCATTATGGCCTCTTATTTGGTGTTTGCAATAACATATTGCTGTCAATTTACTAAATTTCCTATCTGTAAGAAGGAAAACTGTGAATTTGACCTAGTTACCTTCTGGTACCAAGCATTGTGGAGACACAAAACTTCTTTTCATTTCTATGACTTTTTCAATGATTTTGTCATTGGTTTTTAAAGGATTGTTATTTGGAAAAGATACCCCCAGAATATCCGACTAGGAAAGAAAATTCTTGGATAAAAGGGGGATGTTGGAGTTGTTGTCACAAGAGTTGACTCTAGGCTGTAATAGAGCCAAGCCTTAGCACATTTTGAAGAAATGATAATTTTTGATTGATAAATCATTGGAGGCTTCTGGATCTAGGTCTAAATGATCCTTCCAATAATACTAGTATTGGTGTGGTTACCATCTTCTCTTTCAGGGTATCCAGACTGTGCCAACAATCCTCATTCCATTGGAACTTTGTGTCTTTCCTTAGAAATTTCTCCATTGGCGCAGTGATCTGCGCATACCCCTTTATAAATTTCCTATAGTATCCTGTGTGTCCTAGTGTCGCTCTTAATTGACAGACTATTTTTGGTGGTGGCAGGTTAACAATTACTGCAATCTTGGCAGGATCAAATAGAAAACCTTGCTTGCATACTATATGGCCCAATAGTATCCCAAAAGGTGTTTTGAATATGCACTTCTTGATATTTAACGAAATATGGCACTGCCTGGATATTTCTAACATTAGTCGCAATACCTCTACATGGTATTTCAATAGACTATAGACTATCCAATCATCCAAATATACCTCTAGAAATTGGTGGATAAATTCTTTAAATGCAGCTATGACTACTCTAGAAAATATTGCTGGTGAATTCTTCATTCCAAATGACATGACTGTGTATTGGTATGATCCCCATTATGTGGAAAACATGGTATTATATCGGTCTTCTGGTGCTATCTTGATCTGATGGTATCATGAGAAATCGTCGATGAATGAATAAGCTTCTTGTCCTCCTACATTCTCCAGGACTTCATCTATGAACGGGGTAGGGAATCTGTCATATAGGCATAGATCGTTGAAATTCCTGAAGTCAACACATATTTTTATCCCCACTTTATTTCTTATCCTGAACTACCATCAGAATTATCCATTCCAATTCTTCTACATGTTCTATGATTCTAGCCTCCAACATCCTATCGATCTCAGCTTTGAATTTTTTCTTATATATCGGGTTTCATCTGTATGTTTATTGTCTGATTGGTCTTGCCTCATCTCTGAGTGGTATTTTCATTTCACCTAGCTCTCCTACTATGCCTTTAATTTCTGTGAACGTTGTTGGGAACAAGTCGTTGTATTCATGCAGTAACTCTATTATACTTTCCACTATTTTCTCGTCCCAATACTGTCCAATGCTAGCCATTTTGGGATTCTCAACTATCCTGCTGTTGAGTTTCTTCACCTTTATTGATGCAACAATCACTTCTGATTCCATAGGTATACCTTCCACTTCTCTCTCACCTTCAACTTCCTCAATCTAAATATCGCATGGTTCATCTTTGTCTAGTGCTTCTTCCTACACATGGTCGCATGACAATAGTTCTTTCATTGTTTGTCTGTTTTGTTGTTGTTCTTCTATTATGAGTTCAACTTATGGTTCCTTAATGAATATCACCACTTTGATTTGTTGAAGTGTTGTGTATATGTTGGGGTTCTAATGCTAAAATGGGAAAGTGACTGTAAAGTTCTGCTATTCCTATGCACAGTTTTTGGTCTGTATACTAGTTTGTTGGGATGCCCTCTAATGTGTGTAAGAAATGGTGAAGCCATTCCTTCGGTGGTGTCATTTTCCACTATACTGCACTTATCCAAGTGTTTTGTTGGTGCCCCCTATCCATCATATTTATTCCACTATTTTTTTCTTTGTTTTGCACCAAACCTAATGTGCAATAACCGCTTCCATGGGTACCAGCCCTTAATTGTTTCTGTGTGTGCATCCCACCATCTCGCAGGTGTCACCTTGAGTTCTCTATATAGGGCTAAGAGCATATGATTTTTGAACACTTCAACTTCGTACTGTGTTAAGAATGTTTCTAGGATTTTCACCCCATGGAAGCTAGGAGGTTTCCTTATCTCCGTACCTACCCATATTAATGCACGGTCTATTCTTGCGAATATCCTTATGAAGACCTCATGTAACCTCTGTTGTCAATTATCTAAGCCCATATCTGAGTCTGACACACACGAGGTCATACTTCACCAACTGATTACCCCATCTACAGTTGGGTTTATGTAATCCTCATCTCGCGCATTTGTTTTGTATAGCTGGTTAATTTCCTTTAGGTCCAAGAAAGTAGGCTCTACAAACCTTTCCCATTTTGATGGATCCAATGGCATAATGGATTTGTATTCTCCTAACTTGAAAGTCATATTCCACGTCTTTAAGTTGATTATGGCCTGGTTGTCAAACAACCATTCAAAGACAAGAAATGATGGATACAGAGTTGTGTCGTCCACTATCTCAATTACTTCAAAATCAGATTTAGTCGATACTCCATCTAGGTCTACTGTCACTCCTTTTATTCTTCCAATTGGTAGAACTCTATGTTGGTTTTCTAGTTTCAGCTGAATAGGTGAATATCCTAATGTGGGTTCTCCCATACATTTCCATGTCTTATTGGGTAATACATTGACTTTTCATCCTAAATCCAGTATAATATCTCCCATGTTGAAATCTCCATTGTTGGCATTCATCTTGAACTCCCTACTTATTCTCCTCCTTTTATGTAGGTGATTGACTATTTTCTGCTCTAACTTTCCTTCTGCTTCTATGCTACATATTTCTAGCATGTTTTGTAATAATTTAACAGAGGATGGATCATTTAGTAGTTTTACACATGATAAAAAAAAATCCTTTAATCATGCTTACTTGTCCCATGAGATGTGTTTCTTTGGTGTGATCCAACGATAAAGGCATCTCGTACTCGGTTAATTCCTCACTATGTTGCACGATTGACGTCGACGCAATGTCTATCTTCATAAATTCTTGTCTGGATTGCTTGAATGTATCCTTCTCATTCTGTGCATCAAACTTCTTCCTTGGTTCGACATTCTTCTTCACCCATTAGTGTTGTGTTAATTCTTGTCGTACAACATCATTTCCTATTTTAGCTCTAACCCGTGTAACTATGTTGATGTTTCTTCCTTCATTCCTCGCTTTTGCTAAAATCCACTGAAAATTTTGATTATTTTGATTTCTCTTCTCCTAGATCGGAATAATCAAAAGTTTCAGTGGATTTTAGTAGAAGCGAGGAATGAAGGATGACACAGATGAATGCCCGACACTATTATTCTGATTTCTCTTCTCCTAGATCAGAATATTCAAAATTTCTCTTCTCAGTGATCTTGTTCTTATTATGCTCTTATCTTATGAAATGAAAAGAACTATAATAATTGAATAAACATTATCATGGTATCAGAGCCAACCTGAAGAAAGCACAATCTGCAAGAGGAAAAATGTCACTGTTACCGTACCCCAAAATTTGGGTTTTGAAAAAACAAGTATTTTCAGCTCCCTAACACCATAGAAAGTTGCGCCCTCCCCCAAGGATCAATTTGGCACCTAGAGCGCACCTTTTCAGTGGCTGGATCACTTGGAAAGTGAAACCCTAGTTTCATAAAGTACCAAAAAACCAGAAAACCAGAGTATGAGAAGTACCAGAAGTACCAGAGTACCAGAAGTACCAAAAAACTAGAAGCACCAGTCCAGAAATCCACAGAGTAGATTTGAAGGGGTAAAATTTGGAATTTCTCAAATCTGAGGACACCAGGATACTCGCCTCAGCCAAGCGCACCTCTTGGTAAGATCAAAACTTGATTTCAAGCACTTTCAATTTTTGGTCATTTTTGTTACCGAAAAGTACAAGATGTCTGCAAGCACAAAGCTAGTTGAGAAATTAGAAGGCATAGAAAAATTACGTGCCTGGAAGTACAGGATCAGTCTGATCCTTGCAGAGAATGACCTATCAATATTTATCAAAGAAGAAGTGGAGGAACCTGAAGATGCCGTAGAGAAAGGAAAGCACCAGAAGGACTCAATCAGGGCTCAGAGAATCATCGTAGATTCAATTAAAGACCACCTGATCCCATATGTATCGTCAAAGAAAACTCTGAAGGAAATTTTTGATGCTCTAAGAAAACTATATGAAGAAAGGAACATCAATCGAAAGATGAATCTCAGAACTCAGTTGAAGAATACCAAGATGCAGAAAGGAGAAATGATTCAAGAATATTTCTCCCGAATCTCATAAATAAAAGAACAATTGAAAGCGATTGGAGACACCATCGATGAAGATGAATTTGTAATGACCGCCCTAAATGGTCTCATAATACCTTGGGATTCCTTCATCCAATCAGTATGCGACAGAAAAGAAAAACTACAGTTTGAAAGCCTATGGGAAGAATGCATCCAGGAAGAGACAAGGGTAGACAACTGTGAAGCACTACTAGCAAGGGACAGTGATCAAGCCCTAGCTACTCATACAAAAGGAGGAAGGAAGAAACCCTACTTCAAAAGGGAATCTCATAGAGAATCACAACCATCAAACAAGTTCAACAATCAAGAATCTCATTCAAGAAATTTTCAGAAGAAAGGACACCGCAAGGGACAAGATCTCTCATCTATACAATGCTATCATTGTGATAAGATGGGACACAAGGCGAACAATTGTCCAGTCAGAAAATAAGAGTACAAGAGGAAGCACAAAAGACAACATGCTCATATTGCCAAAGATGAAGAACCACCTATGAAGATGATTAAGGACCATGTCTTAATCTCAGCTCTCTCAGGATCTGTATCACCTGGAGAAGACACATGGCTCATTGATAGTGGTGCATCAAAGAATATGATGGGTAAGAAAAATACTCTCTCTTGTATTTTAGAAAAATAAGTTTTCTCAAAAAGTAACTCTTGGAGATGATTATCAATATCCCATCAAGGGAATAGGAGAATCAAACTACAAGCTTGATTCGTAAAACTCAATAACAATGAAGGACGTACTCTATGTACTGGGTCTAAAGAAGAACTTGCTCTCCATATCAACTTTAGACAAGAAAGGCTATAGAGTTGCCTTCATAGATGGAGAAGTTCTTATGTGGGCTAAGGGAGAAACCATAAATGAAGCAATTGTCATCGGAAGTGAAGAAAATGGTTTATATAAGCTAAAGGGTCACCCAGAAACTGCT
>ML826014.1:26992-50912 GCA_009831015.1 Picea engelmannii | reverse complement strand
TCTGCACCCAGTGTTCAATGTGGACCGCCTTCGGCCCTACTTTCCACCTCTACTAGACACATCTGACATGGCAGAACAACTCACACCAACAGAGTTAAATCCAGACTGCATGGAACAAGCCAGAACTGATCATATCATGGATATACAGATCAAGCACACCCGAAA
Organism: Picea engelmannii; assembly: GCA_009831015.1. Lineage (NCBI taxonomy): Eukaryota > Viridiplantae > Streptophyta > Pinopsida > Pinales > Pinaceae > Picea > Picea engelmannii. The sequence goes on along the minus strand of ML826014.1, from coordinate 50,747 downwards.
ACAAAGGATACCGCTATATTGAGTTGTCAAAGCAGGCCAACTCCTTCACCAAGGCAAATGGCTCACTAGGGACCAAGTTCAGCAGAAGTTTCCTAATCTCATGGAGGAAATCAACGCAATGGGGACCATTGCTTCCTAAGGAGGGAATATTGATCTAGGTGGATATCAGTGGCCACCCACCTTTTCCGACTGGCTCAAAACAGTTTTCTGGCAATTTTGGCAATTTACTATTTTTAGCAGGTTTTAACTTCCACGGCCATTTTGAGGGCCTAAATGAAGGTTTTTTGAGATAGAGGTTCTCAATGATATCCAAAGGCATGATTGAGCCCCCAAAATGAATCTCCTCGACGATACCTTTCCAACGAGCTATCACACGCCTAAAATGGAGATCGTATGCAAAAGTTACGACCCCGGGAAGTTGATGTACTAACTTACCCAAACGGGGCCCACATGACTTTTGGCGCTTCATCTCCTAGGGTTAGGTTTTTGGATGTATATGACTTTTTTCATTCTCGTCTATTGTAAAAAGGCCTCTAGAGCCTCATTTTAATCATCTTCTCACATATGTGAGTAGCAGCCACATCTCTTCTCAGAGATAAGCTACCAGCGCCTTAGCTAGTTTATTTACATTCTGTCTGTAAGCATATTTCAGTCATTTGTTATCAATGAAATGAAGTCTTATTTCCGCTGCATCTCTATGTTTATGTGTATTCTGTATTTCATTGTGTTCCTACATAAATCCAGATCAACTTTCTGCCTTGGGGGCAGTCGACCCTGCCGATACTCGCCTCATCACTTTTGACCTTGATAGTTGCAAACCTCGTCTTCCCGCCTTGGTCGCTATTCAAATACCAGTAAAAATACGGAACATCACCGTCCATCGGTGTATCATCGATGAAGGAACATCTACATGCATCATGTCCAAAACAGTATGGTAGAAACTCATTTCCCCGGAACTCATACCCTCCTCCATCACACTACGAGCTTACAACGGACGACCATCATCTCCTGAAGGGCTCTTCCAAAATGTCCCCGTGGAACTCGGGGGAAAAACCATTCTCATTGACATCGAAGTTATCGACGCCCCACTCGATTACAATATCTTGTTTGGATGTAGCTACATGTATGCTATGAAGGCAGTGGCATCATTCATTTTTTAGACAATCATGTTCCCCCACAACAGAAAGATTATGACCATTGACCAAGTCTCACATTATGAGCCAAACCCATCTGCCAATATCGATAACATTCTTCCTTTCATTCACACCAACAAATACGCATATCCACTCATCGAGATGGGTCCTGGGATTTTCAATGATCCATCCTTATTAGGGACATACCATGGAGCACCACCACTCCTTTCCCCTAACCAGGTATGCATCATCTCCTCTAACAGAACTCACATGGAGGATGCTCGTCCTCCTCAGGAGGCTTCAGTCATTCCTGACGTCTCAACAGTCGCAGAACCACTCCAGCCGGAGCCTCCTGCACACTCGTTGACCCATTCAGTCCACAAATACACACCCCCTCAAGGGCCTAATCCCATTTGGGAGATAGTTCCCTGATCCCTCACTCAAATTCCCTTCTTTTACCCTCCACCCGGGATAGAATCTTTCCAGGTAGCCACAACGCTCACACTACCAAATATGGTGTTAGCCATCCCAGTGTGGTATTTACATCCACCTGAGATGGTCCCTCGCGCATAGGAAGGCCTCCCCATGACGATTCCTGTCCTCACCCCCACTCCCCCCATACTCCCTACCTCCCCGGCTACAGCTGGGGGCAGACGAAAGAAGAAGGAGCCCACAACTCCACTTCCTCCACGCATCCCACCACCTTGCGCACTATGTGAGAAAGAGGGTCACCAAACCAACAACTGCCCATCACTACCGGAATTACGGAATTTGATTCCACTCAATCCAACCCCCACCATACCCATCACTACTGCTAGTCCTACTACTACCGCCCAACCTTCCAGTAGTAAAGGGTTGAGGACAAAATTTGCGTGTGCTATCTGTTCTGAGTATGGCCACTACACCCATCATTGCCTAGAACTGCCACGTTTTCGGCAGACATTAGCGGTCGTATGCCAGAACTTCCAGAACAACCCACGCCCTGCTACATCCTCTTCAACTATCACTGACATTCGATATGTCACCACTTCATTCAATGAATGCATGAGATGCCCTTTCTCTCTTTTCGATTCATTATCTCATTTTACATACCAGTGTCCTATGATCCTGGAATATCAACGATGTCAATTGGCCTTGCTTCACCAACCCACAGCAATGGTCATTGACATCACTTCACCACTGGCGGATCTTCATGTCATTTCTCCCGAACCCGAGGCACTCCCTACGCCCCCATGGTTCTTCAATGATGTCTCTGAGGATTTACCCCGCAACCCCCCCAACTCTCCTGCTCATTCCCCTACGGAGACTCTCCATCCAACCACCACGGGTACCCCTCAGTACGTCAACATATGGTTTATGTCGAGTGAACCCTCACCATCTCCTAGCATTACCCCCTCTGTGTCTTCAATAGGGGGAAATCACACTGTCACTAAGATCACTCCTCACGATCCATTATATTCCCTTCGTTTCCAATGTGACGAAGAAATACTGGAAGAGCTACAACGCCCAAACTCTCCCTAGGATGCACTACATCATCGTGCACTCTTCCTTCCACAGGACGTCCTCATGCCTCCTAGACAAAACTCTATTTACGTGGTCGAAACCAAAGACTTTATCCCCTCCAGGCCCATCGATTGGTTCAATAATCCCATTCCTGCCCCCGATGCATTTGAAGAAGGTAATCTGGCCAACATTTCCCCCACCATCAAAATCGACATTTCCATTAAAAATGGCATCGTCAAAGAAATCATCATTGGAGCTGCTTGTACTCCTCAGGAAATCGCCGCATACAAAGCCCTCTTCCAAGAATATCGAGACATTTTTTCCTGGTCATACACAGAAATGCCTGGCCTTGACCCCTCTATTGTTGAGCATCGCATCGACACCTGGCCTGACATCACACCAGTTCGCCAGAAACAACGACCGTTATACCCATCCAAGGTCACGACTATCAAAACCGAAATAGACAAATTACGTACGGCCAGATTATTCACCCCATTGCTTACACTTCATGGGTTTCCAACCCTGTACCCATCGACAAAAAACATGGCACTATTCGCGTTTGCACCGACTTTCGCGATCTCAACCACGCATGTCCAAAAGACAAATTTCCAACACCCTTTATCGATCAAATTATCGATGACTGTGCCGACCACGAATCTCTTTCCTTTATGGACGGATTCTCTGGCTATAACCAAATTCAAACCGTCTTCAACCACGAGATCAACATTCCGCCACCTACATCACGGCAGTCCCTGGGTCACTTTTTGTCCTAGGCCCCGGGGCACCCTTTTTTCCATATCATGGTCAGGTACGCACGCGCATAGTCTCATTTGTCAAATACATGCTCATATCTTTGATTCTCTTCAGATAGAGTTCACTTTGGGTATTTGGTTGTTCTGTGTGCAGGTACTTGCTCATCGGTCACCGACATCATCCCTTCAGGTATATATTCAACACTGGCATGTAGTCTCCCCTGTAGTATTGCATTTCCATTTCCAGTCACACCCTCCGATATTTTCCTTTAGGATCATCATTCCTGGCTTTGCAGTACTCACACCTCCATTTGCATCATCGGTACTGTAACCCGATAGCATTCTCACCCACATGAGTTGTCCCATTCATAGCACCTTTTGGCACTTTCTGACACTCATGCTATTCTTCATTACCCTTTAGGGATGGGAGTCCCGATAGTCTTTCATCATGTTGCAGATCAACCACATACTTCTTCTCCTCATTTTGCTAGCTTCCCATATGGACTCCCAGATCATCTCTTTATAGTTCTCTTCTTTTTACCTGCACCTCTGCAGGATCATGAACCCCCCATTTCATCCACCATCATTTTTCCCATCTGCGAACCTATCTTCATTTCATCTACCTCATACAGAAACTCACCGATGGGGCCCCCACTCTTCATATGTTTTCTAAGAAATTTCTGCCCTCCTTGGGGCACTCATTTCACACTGGGGTACCCGTTTCTGTATTTGTACATTTTTCCCCAATTATTCATTATTTATTGTACAAACACCTTTATTTTCATTCATTCCCTTTTTGTCATCACCGTTGGCGACTTGCTTCCTTTTTGGCCACACGCAACCCATGTCACCCTTGGTTGGAGCAGTGCTTCTCATTTACCCTTGCCGACATCGCCCATATCTTCAGAGTACTTCACAGGTCACTTGCCTCTACCCTCTGAATTTGTTCACCTTGTCCCACCTCTGGCACAACTTATCCTCAGTCTTGGCATCCCCCTGACACTCGACCTTGTCACACGATTGCGGCCATGCATTATACACCCTCCAACCAAGGGCAACCTTGAGTCTTCCCACTTCTTGACTTCGTCTATGTACCTCTGCCACTTTCTCACCTTAGTAGATTCTGCGAAGCCCTTTTCTTCTGGGAGTCGCGTCCCCCTTTTATCGACATCAATACCCTTTTCCAAAAGGGCGACATTATCTTGATTCTCATTTTCCATTCAATGAGAGATCTCGGATGACACAGGGTGAAACACCATTACTCCCTGCTGTCGTTGGCCCCCATAACATTCGATGCCAACACTTTCTCATGTTACGGTGGGTCTTACTTTGCGACTATTGCAGTTATTATCATCATTTTTCGAAGACCTCTGAACTTGGTCGGGCCATCAATGCCTGCATCATCGTCGCTGCTTATTACCACGATCATTGCCTATTGTTCAGAGTATGTTCCTTTGCAGACTTGTCTTCTGCCTTTATCATTACCGCCCCCGAGGGCGCTACAGTTGTCTACACCAACACTTCCGTCATCGTTTTTCAGAGTTACATAACACGAGCATGGGGTATGCCCTCCTTGTTTGTACACAGTTGTATATTGTTATGCACCTTCTGGAAGGTCAGGTTCTACCGGTTCCTTTCATCTCCAACGGATCGCTCTGAACGGTCTCACTATGGCTCTCTCTTACAACAACATTCTCAGTAAAAGAAACATTGATGGATTTCGGCTATACGTATGCTCCTAACCTCATCCATCAGGGGGCATCTGTTATCACTGAAATTTCGTCCGCACATGGCGACAAGAACTCAACATTGTCAAAACAAGAATGAAGTCATTCATGGCACTGAATTAGTTTCAGAGCATTGAAAAAGGGTAAAAAACTATACAAAGTAACCAAAAATCAAAGGGCGCTTTACAGAAGTTGGGTGCGCGTGCATATGCACGGAACAAGAACGTACAATGCGCGCATGACGCGTGGATGTTGGCGCAAGAACCCACGCACCTGCTAAACGACGCATTTATTGAAATTGGTCGGCCTCCCAACCACTTGTGGATCAACTCCCAAGCCGATTTGACCCCAAATCTGAGCTAAATCCACATGGTAGGCTGGTCAAAGACCTAATTGATCCCTAAAGAGCCCCTCTTCACACTTCAAAGGGGTTACATAATCACCCAATGCTATGCTATAAAAATCCATGAAGAAACATCATTTTCTCAAGGAATTTCATGCAAGGTTATGCTGCCTAGATTGTTTTAAGGACTCACTCCTTGACAATAACACTGGCACCATTTCATTCAGCTATCCATCTCTACATTGAGTGGATGTGCTTGGAGTTCTTTCACCATAATTCTCATTTTCTTATTGTAAGGAGAGCAAGTTTGTGAGGGCCTCAAGAGCCTTCATTTGGAGGAAGAAGGAACCACAGTTCCCTTTCTTCATTTTGCTTTGGATTTCATCAATAGACCAGCTCAAAAACATTGGTGATATTGGTCTTGTTGTCTTTGTTATTTCTTTTTCCATATGCTCATAGTTTTAGTTTGTTTTAATTTAATTCTTGCTTATAGTTTTGTTGTTCTTTTTCTAACTCTTTCCTCTACAACTATCATGCCTAGAAAGACCCAACTGGGCATGTAAGCACCCTTTATTTTCTCACCGAGTGATGAATTAGGTGCAAACACTACTGCAGTGTGACAACCTCTTGTTCAGTAAATTCCTATAGTACTGTGTCATAGAGCGGTCCTTCCAGGCGTTGTTCTACAGTGATGACACCCTATTCAAGTTGAGCTCCCTAGATTTCAAGTTCGGCTAACAATTGGCATGCCTTCTCTTGGAGTGGTTGTAGTCATTGAGAGATGTCCATTACTTTACTTTTCAATGTGTGTACTTATTGTTGGGTTGTGTGTTGCTCTGCGAACATCTTAATTCTTTCGACTAGGGTCACAGACTTCAACTGCGCTTGTAGCATGTCTGCATGCTGCTTTGCTTCATGGAGTTGTGCCTCCAATGTCTGCAATTCTAGATTCTCTGTGAGGGTTTCATAGGTCTGGGCGTTTCTGGTGCTTAGCTGCCTACATTCCAAATCGAAAGTTTTTAATCGATCAACTGCGCTTCGAGCAGTGGCTTCTCTTAGATATCTTATCTCTTAGGGTGTCTCAGGCACGGTGAAGATCTCCAGATCCGTGATGCACTGTTGAAGTTTCTGGATTACTTATTCCAGGTGGGTCACCTATTGTGGAAGACAATCTTCCATCTTCACTTCTATGATTGTCACAGAGCGTAGTGCCTTGTGAACTCTTTCTTTTGTTTCAAGTTTCTCTACTAGCAACTATTCCTTGCTTTGCTGTAACTGGGATTTTTCCTCCTCCCATTTCGCTTGTAAGTCAAGCTTCTCCTATTCTTCCTTTTTCCATCACTCTTCATGTGCACTCTATGTTTGCACCAAAGCCTGGGTGGATTTCTCCATGTCTTCTTGAGCTCGTCAAAGGTGAGCTTCGAATTTCTCGGTGATCTGGCATAACTGTGTGGGCTCATCGCTTGTTCCTAATATTTCCATTGCTAACGGTGCCATAGAAGCTGCTTGGCTAGACTGAAGTGCCTTCTGCACTTCTTTGAATTCACCCATGATCTGACAGAATAGTTCCTCCTACTTTTCTTCTTTCTTTTCCACGAGCTCTAATGAGACATCATTCAGCGTGACAACTAAAAAATCAAAATCATCTGGGATAAGTGTAGTCTTAAGTGTGGTCCGGGTGGCCTTAGTTTTATTTCTAGATGAGGGCCTCAGTGAGGTAATATTACTTTTCTTGGAGAGATCTACCTCGTCCCTAGGTGGGGTAACCTCGCCTTTGCTCTGTTCAACTTTTGTGCCCCCTATTTCTTTATCATCACCTCCTTTCATAGGTGAGAGCAGAGCAGTCTTCACGGATGTGCTATGGATATCCTGAACTTCCACATCCTTCTTAGTCTTGTGCGGTCCTGGTGTATCTAGCATAGCTTCAGGGATATCTACATTGGACATCTCTGTGGGGTCTACTGCAAAAAGGAGGTCTGCCGACCATTCCTTGGTAATATCCTCCAGGTCATCTTCTGTCAGCTTGTAATATGACTGGAGTTGTTGTTTGTGCTTGTTTGTGTGCGCTGTGATGTAGGTGAAGTGATGATCTACGCTGAATTTCATCAAAGGTCGAAACCTATGAAGAGTGTTGGGTGTAATGCATGGTGTAGACTGAATGGAATTCCTCAACTGAATGTAGTATGCATGGAAGACGACATTGGACTACCACTATTTGTTCATGTTGCTAGAGTACCATAGCATACAAAACTTCGCAGCTAGGGGTTCGATGGGTTTGATCTCCGGAAATGTGGCTCCCTCAGGCAATTCCCATGTGATGAAGGCAATGAGTATGAGCAACTAGCTGAAGTGGAACTCATACCCTTGGTCCTATGCTTGTCTACAATCAAGCTCTAGCTGATTTATGAGGTATTTTGCCCAGTTCATTTTTAGACCCTTTGTGCACTTCCCTGCGAGGTAAACTACAAATCCGGTCAATTGTATAGGTATTTTTTTTCGGACTAACTTTCCTGCGATCATATGGAAACCAAAGTTTACTACTGCATTCTCAATGGAGGCTACCTTGTAACCTCGCGTGCTTTTCTCTAGATTTCCATATGTGTCTTTTATTCGTTGAGTGAGAGCACGATCTGCAGTCTTTCCAGGGTAAAAGTCCTACGGGTCAGGGCCCTACATGCTTATCCCAGTGATTCGATTGATCATAATCAGATCCATGGTGATGCGACGATCCAACCATAGGTATCCTCCGTGGTAGTAGGATAGAAACAGTCGAACACAGGCATTTAATTCCTGATGCCTCCCGAAATGTAGAGTCTTCATTATGTTGATGAGGGTTGAATATGCAAGGTTATGGGTCCATTGCTACACTACAATATTGGGGTTCTTTCCTTTTGTAATAGTCAAATACTTGTGCGGGGCTAGCATAATGTATACCTTGTGATCTCCAAGGTTAAAATCACTGAATTTCAATGAGGTGAGTTTCTCCTGGTCAGCATGAACTGCGTGCACCCCTTTTGGGAGGTACGTAGTGACTACAACATAGTCAAAGTCTCTGGGTATAGAGTCTTGATTCACTGGTTCGCTTAGTGGTGGGATATATTTAGGCAAGATGCTTGGGATCATCTTCACAGTGGTGAAGTCATTTCTGAGCTTAGATCATCTTTTCGAAGGAGGTTGGGATGGTCCTGCTCGAGCGGTGGAAGGGGAAGCTAAAAATACTCCCGAGGACGATGCCTGTACACTTGTAGACATTTCGTGTTCTGACATGACTCTCTCAACCATTAAATCAATTATAAATTCTTCAACAATTTTCTCAATAGCTCTAAGCTCGTTCGACATACAAAATTGGGTCAACTGGCTTGAGTGCAAAAGGAATTCAGAGACAATAGTGAATAGTAAGGCAATGATATAATGGCAAGTAAATCTCATGGTTCACACTCAGATTCTCAGTTAGAAAAAAGTGTTCTCAGTGCATGGTGCTTCAGGTTAAGTAGGAAATATCAGCAATGGTCTTCTTGTAATGGACATGGGGCCTTCATTAACTCCATTCTATCCGTTCTGGTACTATCCAATGGTCTAGTGGTAACCCATAACTTTTTTTTGATCCATTCGGAGCTGAAGTCGAATGGCTATATCAATTCCAACGGCTATATCGCTTCATTGTGGCGAAGTACTCTATGTTGTTGTTCTGATATCTTGGTGAAGCTCCCATTCTACAATTCTTCTTGCTGCGAAGTGTCCTCTAGAACCTCTTGTAACCTTACAGTATTAGCCCTTTTCTTTATTAACTTCCTAGCCTTCTTCCCAATGAGTTTCGTCTCAGTAATGCTTTTACCATTCTAATGTTTATCTTCTATGGTCTTAGTTACTTCGCGTTGTGGAAAATTTTTCTTAGGGTTCCTTGACAATACTTCTTTTGTATAAAAAATAGGTAACTCAATATTCTGCGGATCCTCAGGTGTTCTCTTAGCTTCGACATCAGATGTACTAATATTAAATATCTGTGATCTACTCTTCTATTCTTCAATAAAGTGCGCGCTCCTTCTGGTCATAATGTCTTTTAACTCTTGCTTCTTTTGTTCCAACGCTTTCTCTTCTTTTCTTTGTCTATCTTGTTCTCTATCAATCTAGGGTTTTCCTATGAGCATGGTAAATGGGGCGTTGTCTTCAACAAATTTAATGATCTCAAAGTCTTCCTCTGTCGAATTTCCATTGACAGTCATAGGTATCTGGGTGAGCCTTCCACATAGGTTTACTATCTTTCCTCTCAAGAAACTTGTTCCTTCTAGGGAAGGGATCATGGCAAGCTTTCCTATAGCTTCCCAAGTTCTTTCTGGCATAATGTTCACTTGCGATTCTTCATCAAGAGTACAGTCAATGTCAAAGTCCCCTATTCTTGCTTCGATTTTCTCCTTTTCTTTGAATATCTCTGATAGCCTAACATGTTGGTGGTCATTCAAGGTATCTCTCATCTGTAGCAATATCTTTTCTGATTCCTTTTGGGTTTCTTCTATAATCTTGGTCTCTTGATCTCCCTCAGGGTTTTCTTGTTCCATATTCAACTTCTCAAGACTAGCAATCATTCTAGGGCAATCCAATACTTCATGGTCCGTAGACTTACAAAAGAGGCAACTAGGTCTTCTCCTAGGGAATTATTTAGCAAGATGTCCCAGTCATCTACAACTATAACAGAGGGTTAATCCTCTTGTCCGTTTAGATGTTCCAAAACTCCTTCTGTACTGTGAACTAGGATCATGGTGGCTAACCTGCAAATTTTTTTTTCTAGGAGCTTGCATCCACTTGTTAGTCCAGACGTTCTTTCGATGGATAGGTATAACATATCTATCACTATACTTATTGGATCTATTCATATCAAACTTTCTTTCATCTATTAATGCCCTAGTTTTGAAGCTAGGATAGAATCTATCAAACATACCTAGATCCATGCTTTAGAAACAAAAAAATTCACTTATCTTACTTCTGCAGAGAACAAATCTTCTAGATCTAAAACTTTTAACTATTCTTACCTTTATCAAGGCATAGAGCTTACAAATCTTACCTTTTTCTTCACAAATTTGACTTCTTTTCTTCATATCTAACCTCTCTATCTTTAGATCTGACCTCTCTTTCTTGGCACAAAGCTTCACAGGTCAAACAAATCACTGTGCACTAGGGAAACATATCTATGCACAGAGCTTATTTCACACAAGGCTTCTTCTTCTTCATTTCCCAGCAATCACAGTTCCAAGTCCTGGCAACAGAACCATTTGTTGGCATATGGTCAAACCTAGGGTTCAACACTAAAGAGCGCACCAACAAATCCCTAACTACCAGCCTTTCGACAACACCTACAAAGAAGATGAAGTCTCACCCGAGGTAGAGGTAGGGGTGTTTGCAAGACTCAGGTGTCTGCAACCTTAGCTAGGACACATATCTGTGATTATCTTTCTTACAATGCACTTAGCATCAATTATTCCTTAACATACATTCATTAATATACTTTGCAGAAGTCACAGAGCATCATAGTGAATGCTTATACTAAGAATGATTCAGTACTTATTCACAACAATATATGTTAGATTTAATAGATCAATCACTAAGCATATCATATATCAGATCTAATGTTCATTCATTCATCAACAACACAAACCATGACTAGATCTACTTAACCACATCAAGCACTTATCCAAGAAAGAGATACATACATAAGAGCGAATCACAAAACACTATACACATAGTTACCGTGGTTCACCCCCACCCTAGGGCTACACCCACAAAGTCTTCTTTATCTTATCTTGGTCAAGTAGTTACAACATAAATCTTTAACGACCCTTACTTTGCATAGGACATAATATCTATGCAACTCGCTAGATCCTCCTTCCTTTCTCTTCAGCATCAGACTATAAAAACCTACACTTAGCTCTCGGATCTCATGCACAAATCACTCTAAGATACATCCGATCACACAGATCCCATTACTAGCACTAAGTTTTCATTCATACATCACACAGATGTACTACTTTTCTATCTCTCCTATCTTACTATCTATATTGCCTATTTATAGATTACAAAATCGGCCTAAATGTGGGTAAACCAACAGGCCGACATACCTTTCCCATTACATCAACTCAAAACCCTAAAATGGACCCCAAAATAGGTCTTGCTTCCTTATTTTCTTCTTTTCATTGCGCTACTTCCTTAGCAAGCTGTCACAGTCCCAAAAGTGGTCAAGTAAGACCAAGTACTCTTCAAAAATTGGTCAAGGGCCAACACCTGCCATATTAAATGCTGAACTAATACCTCCGTGTGGTGTAGGTACTTGACTACTGCTTCCTGAACTGGATCCCCCAGTTGATTTTCCTTGTGTAGATGTATTATATGGATAGGAGTGTTGTGTTCTACTTCCACTCTTGGACCTCTCATCCTACTCTCATATTTCATGTGCAATATTTCCTCAATCTTCTCCACAACCCGAAGATCGTCTACCTCCTCTTCATCACTTTCCAAGCCTTACCTCACAACTATGACTCTCTTCTTGGTGTTCGCCTTATATTGGTAGGGTACTTCACTGCATGTCCTTCCAGCTGTCACCATGATCCGCTTGATCTAGTCATTGTCCATCATAATTGGGTCCAAGGCCTCCTCCTTATTTCCTTTTCCCCCTTCTCCTTCCATTTCTCCTTTTCCTATCAGTGCTTCCCCCCTTCCCCCTTGCACGTAGGGAAGTTTAGTTGTTTGACTACCTTGTCATTACACCTTTGTTATATACAAATATCTTAATGGAAGTATGTAATGATCTGATGTACCTACCTCGAGGTCCCTTCAAGAATTCTTGTTCAACTACATTGTATGACTTTGCTGTATCTACTGCAAACTCTGTGATAAATCCAAAAACAATATTGTCTAACTAGAAATCTACTGTGCGCATAAACTTATTATCAACTCATTGTAACTAAGCGATCTCTTCAGGATTCCATTCTAGCTATTTAATCCGATTCGTAGGATGGTTTTATTTCAATATTTTTATCCACTCCTGCAATATGTGTGGGAACTCACAGAAAAATACTTCATGCAAGTCGGTGAATATGTACTTTTCCATATATTTTCATGGTGTTAGCTTCGTGTTTCTGTTATCTTTCTGTGCAAACTCTAGCTCCTTTGCCTTCAACCATATTTCTATCTTTGCCTTAGTGGGATTCCATGGTCTCAACATCCCCTTTTAGGTTTGCATTATTTCACCTTCTTGTTGTTCAATCCTGTATGCTTTTGTCACTTCTTTCACAGATCTCATATGTTCAATTCCATTGTCTTCCAATCAGCCAACAACATAACCATTTGTTGGTTTCTTTCTCTTTATCTATCTACTCTTTCTGGTATTAAGGGATTCTGATTCTGATTCTCTGTGAACATTACAAATTGACCCTAGTTCATAAATAAGATGCTTCCCAACAAAATCCCTTAAAGACTATTGGCCCCTTTGGTAACCCAGAAGGCAACGTAGTACATGGAGTGCACTACACAGTCTCACCTGAGATAGCTCTATGGGTGGCTTAAATACTCAGGGGTTTACAACCTAGGATTGAGAGAGATTTGTTCTTGTGTGTTGTAACTTTTATTCAATCCATTAACATCTAGTTATAATATTCATTCTATGCATGCATGTAAAATACCAGATCTATTTAATTATTTCATCCATTCAAAATTCATCAACTAATCAGACCCAAAGACACATTTATTCAGTCACATAACATGATGTTACCACAGTTCACCCCATCTTAGGATATGTCCACAAAGATCTGGCTCTCAGGATTTTATTATAGTCTAAAAATATATCATGCCACGTGTGGTTACAGTCTTAGTCCCTCCTCTCTCCCGCAGGCTCCTCGATCCCTGCGAGGATGACTAGATCACACCAGGATCCTTAGCTTGTGATATAACCCTCGGGCTCAAGTCATTCATGCATGCTCTAGCTCACTAGCTTAATGGATTATACAATCCTTACAATTCCCTTCCTCTCTGTCCCTCTCTATGTCTCGTCTGTCTTTATTTCTATTTGTATATCTATCTCTATGTATATATCGCCTCTCCCTATAACTCTCCTAAGTACCACTTATTTATATCTTCGTCTCACCAACCATTACAATGTATTACAAAAACCCTAACCCTAGCGTCATTAGGTATTCCATGCATGCACACGTGATGATTTTCCTTCCATCTGTCTTTTTCCTCTTGCATGCTTCTCTTCCAAAATTAACCTTTCTTCCTGATTCAGTCTGCATCCAACACTCTCTCATGCACGACATCATATAAAATGATATCATTCATCTTGGAATCCCTCAAATACTTCTTAACAATTTGTTCTGAACCTCCTATGACTGGGAACCGATGAACTTAGTCGGAATAAGAGTATGCACAATGCCCTTTGTAGACTCTCCTCCTCTTGCCTTGTGGCTATATTGCTTGGTCGCTAGCATTGCCTTGATAAATGACTGCATTCGATGCTTGGACACTAGCTTTATTCAGTCCTTGATACCTTATTTATTCGACATTTGACACCTTCTTTATTCGACACTGTTAATGCTTGGACAGATGGTGCGTTAGAATTGTATTTTAAAATCCCACATGCGACAACATAAGTGACTTTGAATTTGTTATATGCATCTGTGTGACTAGATTCTATCAACGCGTAGTGCACCCCTTTTGGGCCCCTCTTGGGAGCTCCTCCTCCATGTGACTTGATGCATGGCGCTTGGTCGCTCGATATCAACTTACTTGTGTTGTGACTTTGGATGGATAGCTTGATTGCAGATTGGGTCTGTGGGGTAATTTGACCAATAATTTTTGTATAAAAAGGTTTGGTGTATATAGGTTGGGTATTTAATAAATGAAAATAGAAAAGACCCATAACACTTTTGGTCATTAATATAATAAAGAAAAGTGGGATAAATGGGTAGGTTATAAAATAATAATTTTTTTATATTTTTGTTTTATTTGGAGAATAATAAAAATTAGGCTAGTGTTGCACCTCTTTTGTCACCTAAATGAGAAAAATAAAGGTGCTTACAAGCCCAGTTGGGTCAGCTAGGCAAGACAACAATAGAGGAAAGAGTTAGAAGTGTAAAGCATAAAATATAAGCAATGAATTAAACTAAGAATGATAAAATAAATTAAACTAGAGTGCATAAGGACATTAGAACAAGAAATAAACAAGACTCATGCCACCAATGGAAAGGATTGTATTAGTGGAAAGAAAACACCAAAGAGAAAGGGAGACTTTGGGTCCCCTCTTCCTCCAAGGGAGGGCTCTTGGACCCCGAAATATTGATCTCTTCTTACAAGTGAGGAACTAAAATGAAATGGTGAAGAGAATCCAAAGCTCATCCAATATAGAGGTGATATGAATGGATAACTGAAATGGTGCTAGCATGCTCTTGATGAGGAAAGAGGATCCTCCAAGAGAATATCAATAGCATAACAATGCAAATGAATTCCTTGAAAATATAGTGCACCCATGGCTTCCTTTTATAGCATAGATTTGAGGTATTATGAAACCAGTTCTTAGTGTGAATAAGGGGACCTATAGGTCTTTGAACATCCCCCTAGTCGGATTCAGCTGAGTTTTGGATATCAAATCGACTTGGAAGTTGAACCAGAAGTGGGTGGAAGGCTGACCAATATCATAAATGTGTCATTTTGAGGTGTGTGCGTCTTTTTGCATCCACAATTGCGCATTGGGTGCATGCACACTTTTTCAATGTTATCTGATTGTCGCATGTGCACGCTCCTTGTGTATTTTTAGTGCATGCCAATTTTATTGCTGGTTGTATAGTTTTGGACATTTTGGAGATGCATTTTTGTCCCATGAGTGAACTAATGAGTGTTTTGAAGATGCTGGATTCCTGTAACCATTTGTGGAAGAAATTATGGTGATAACAGATGCCGCCTGATGTGTGAGGTTAGGATCATACATGTAGCCGAAATACATCAATGTTTCTTCTACTGAGAGTACCGATGTAAGAAAGAGCGCTATGGGGAGTGTCAAGAGAGATCCATTGGAAGGAGAGGGGAACCTGTAGGATGCAAGACTTTCCCAAGGTGTGGGAGAAAAAATAAAACTGTGTACAAATGAGGCGGGCATGCCCCATGCTCGTGTCATGTAACTCAAAAAGATGTAATATAGTAACTGAAGTTGTGTTGCGGATGTAGATCACTGCAACACCCTCCAAGGAGGTTTGATAATCACAGAGGACAATTCTGGTGGTAAAAAAAACTCTGAAAAAGGGTAAGGACACCTGTGAGAAGTGTCGATAATGTGCATACATTGATAGTCTATCAAATTTCAGAGGTCTTTGGCTAAAATAAAAAAAATGCAATAGTCTCAAAGTAAGACCCACCCTAACATGAGATAGTGTTGAAGTCAAATGTGATGGGGGTCAATGACATCAGAGAACAATGGTGGTTTTCCCTGTGCCATCCGAGACTACTCATTGTAAAGGTAATGAGAGTCAAGATACTGTCGCCCTTCTGGAAACCATGCTGATGTCGACAAAAAGGGAGATGCGACTCTAAGAAGCAAAGAGATTTCTGAAATCCATTGGATGAGATCAGGAACTGATGAGGTATATGGACGAAGTCAAGATGTAGTGAGACTCAAGACCTCCCTTGGTTGGGGAGATATGAAAACTGGAAACAACCGTAAAACTGAATCTAGCGCCAGGAGGATGACTAGATGAGGGTGAGTTGTGCCAGAGGCATGACACAAAGGATAAACATAGAGATCAAAAAGGTGTATGGGCTATAAGATGCTCATGGTTTATGGATAGTGTCATTGATGTCGGGAAGTAAGAAATTCCCCAACCAAGGGAGACAAGGGTTTCTTTGCCGAAAAAATAAAGGTTGCTGAAGGTGACAACATAAAGCTATGAAAATGCCGAAAAAGGGTGTGTACAATTATCAAAAGAATAAAAAATAAGGTGGGATAACTGTGCATATACAAAAATGGGTGCCCTAATTAAAGATGGCTTGGCCTGATGATGGCGCAAGTTGCTTGGAAAACAAGTGGAGGGTTAGGGCCCTATAGGCGGGTTTCTATATTAGGGAAACGTATGGAGGACAATTTGCAGAGGGAAAACTGAGGATGAATGAAATGGATGGTTAATGATACTGTGGGGGTGTAGTCAGAATAGAATCATGATGAAGTAACCTGGGAGTCCATTTTGGGTAGGTTAGAAAAATGAGGAGAAGGAGTATGTGGCTGGTTCTCGACATTACGTAAGACTATTGGGACTCCCATCCCTAAAGGGTGAAAACAACATGGGTGTAAAAATGCCTAGGGGAGCTATGAATGAGACAAATCATGTGGGGGGGGGGAGTGCTACCAGGTGACAGTACCGAAATGTAGTGGAGGTGATAGTATTGTAGAGTCGGATATAGGGATCCTAGGGGTAAAGATCAAAGGGTGTAACCAGGAGATGCATTTTGAGATTAAGAGGGAATTACTACATGCCAGTGTCGATGATATACCTGAAGGGATCCTGCTGTCGTATGATGATCAAGCACCTACACACATAAAAACCGAATACCCAACGTGAACAATATCTGAAGACAAAGATCATATAGCAATTATTCAATAATGTAAGCATGCGTGCTTGAGATTAATATGAAAAATAATGTCCCCCGGGGGATGAGAATGGAAAATGGCCCAGGGAATGGAATTATGTAGGTAATGAGGTCCTGATCCCATGGCTGAAGATGGATCGAAAAACGAGTGCCTGGAGCTCCCAGAATTGAGTTTGGAAGTTTGGAAAAATGAACTATATATAGTTGTAGGGCCCACAAAGCCACCTCATTTCTACCTGCTGTCTTATTGAGTGGAAGAGCGATTTTAGAGGAGATTTGGAGATTCCGGGAGATCGAGGCAGTCGATTCAGGAGCAACGAGCTTCAGGTTAGTTGTTGTATCCTCCTGCATAGAATTAGGGTTTCTTTTTTTGGGCAGGGCCTGTACAGAGGGTCGTACAGGGGGTTTTGTGGGTGTGGCCCCCCCAGTGCACGGGTGATGAAGAATTTTGTGCGCACAGGTGCGCGCTTATAATGCAGACATCTGCACATGGGGGCTTCTTAATGGGGAAAATTGGCATGCATGGCATGCAAACCTGTGCAAAGCACAAAAGCACATACATGTACATCTGTATTCCTAACAGCTGCGCATGTGTGCACAGCTGTGCAGTGAACATGCGCTCTATGATGCATGCATGTATGTGTGACAGAGGCACATACATGTGCCTCTGTATGGCCAACATTCATGAATGAGTGCATGATTGGGGGATGAACAAGCGTGCATGTGTGTGCGCCTGTGGGGAAAAACAGTTACACCTTTGAGGAAAAACTAGAGGGTGTAAAAGCTTATCTTTTTTGGATTTTTGATGTTTTTATGGGTTATGATGGCTAATCAAGTGCTATATATGTGGGTGCAGGTGATCATTTGTGATCTGAAAATAGAAGGCTGACTTGTTATGCTATGCAAGCACCCTCTACCTCAATAAAATAAACATTAACAAGACCTTTCTTCATGTGTTTAAATATGCAAGTTGGTTTATGTGTTAAGTTCTTGCTTCTTCTTGCCAATGTTCATGTGTGAGAAAATGTGTTTTTAAAAGGTTAATTAGGTGTTATAAACCAATACACAGCAATATAAAGTGCAGCAAATAACACAACAAACTCACAACAATAGCAAGATGATAAAGGAGTTCACCCCTCTCTGGGCTATGTCTCCTTGAGCCTCCTTCAATGGACTTGGCTCTTTGGGATTAGTTTTTCAAATTCTCTTTACAATATGCTTCTCAAATCCAATGGATTTATAGACTATACCATTGGATTTAGAATACATAAAAACCCCAATATTGACTATTAGAACTCTGAAAATGGATCTTGTCTCATCCAGCAATGACCTCTTCTACATGTGGCCTCCAAGCTTCCCTGAGCTTCAATGGAGAAAAAATACCTATAGAAGTCCTCCAATGGATATGAAACCTATCCCAATGTGTTTAGAGCATACTAATCAATCAAAAATGACTATTCAGTCTTAGAAAATGGACATGGGCTCATCTGAGCAATGCCTCAAACAATGAGGGCTTCAAGCTTCCCTAGAGCTTCCTCAAAATTCAATGGTTAAAAACCTGCATTAGAAGTCTCCAAATGCCTGTGAAAACATCACCAATGGACTCAGAACATCCAAAAACCCCTAGCTGGGTTTTTACAACACCTGATTTGGTCAAAAACTCAAAAAGTTATGCCTTCTGCCATTTCCCCCCTTCAAGCTTCAGTCTCTGGTTCGCCATTTCGCACCTATGGAAGAATGAACCCAGCCTCTGAGCGTTTTCAGTGCCTAAACCCAATACAGAAGCGCGTCCCGCAAAACACACCAATTTGTTGAACGGTTAACGAAACTAAAGCCCCCCAAGTCGGAGGTGTTGGGCGCATGGGGGGACCATATGGCTACGTTCCCCACGCACCAAGGGGCTACGTGCCACCGTTCAATGTTGAAATGAAAAGTGTCCTATGCATATGGTTAACCATTTGAAACCCGTGGGTTTTACCGTTTGAATACCCCACGCGTATATAAATATGGTCACATGTTTGTGGCATAGAACCGTGTTTAAAAACACAACAGAGACCCCACGCGATATCCGTGGGTTATGGTCTATACTATATATAACACACACACACACACACACACACACACACACACACACACATATATATATATAATATGGTTATATGAAACTCAATACACCCGCGCCGTTTAACATTTAATTATGGTCACATGCAATAACATTTACAACCGTGGCTTAAAAATGTTGTTCAAATCCCGAGTGCCCATTCCACTGGAAAGCAGGGTCATGTGTCGTATAACAATGTGACCGGGGGCTGCAATTGTATTACACTCCTATGCTATACACCACAACTCCACGTGTTCCAAATGTATGGTTATATGTATAACCAATACAACCGTGGCTTTAGAGTTTGAATAACCCCGCGCCATTTGAACAATGGATTGGTCACATAGATATGCCAATATACCCACGGTTTAAATAAATGTAACTACTGTGAAAAACATTGGATAGTGGTCACATATACACCATAGAACCGGGGTTTAGGGCTAGCCCCGGCCCGACCCCCCTCCGATTCATACAAAATGTAAATTCATATAGTTTTTAAACCATATCCCATACAAGGAACACGCGGCGGCAGGTTGGCTAGCAGAGTTATGTGAAGGCGTAGCATAGTGGGGAGGTCTGGGGGTCGAACCCCGCGGCCTCCATAAGTTTTTATACAACCACATGAACAAAAATGAGGGGACACGTGGCACCCTCCGATTGGGCCACGTGTCTCCTTATTATTCACTTCCAACCGGACACGTGTCACCCTTCAATTGGACAACCATCATCCAATACGAATACGCCACATCATCAAACTACCATGTCATTAATTTCCAAGTCACCGTACGGTCACCACATCAGCACTGTATGGCCCTGCCACGTGGACATACGGACTGTACGGACAGGTACAGTCAGCATCCCAAATTTTTCCCTGTTTGGCTCGGCGAATAGATCGCGATAACTTCTCCATACGGACTCCGTTTGCGAAAATAAATATACCGTCGGAATCAGGAGAACGAGACGGACGAAATGCAACTGTTTTCGTTGCATTCCGAGCACTTTGAAAATTGAGCAAATTTTAGACCCCTGGTCCAGATTCTAATCACGCCTTCCCACTGAAATGCTTTTGGACACACAAAAGATTATAATCATCGATCTGAGCTTCAATACTCTTCTTCTTTCAAGTTATATCAACTGATTCTACTTGAAAATCCTTTTCGACAATCACCTAGGTACCTTGACATGCCTTGCACTGCAACTGGCTATGTTCGTCAACCACTGCTCTC
The DNA here is from genome assembly GCA_009831015.1 of Picea engelmannii. Lineage (NCBI taxonomy): Eukaryota > Viridiplantae > Streptophyta > Pinopsida > Pinales > Pinaceae > Picea > Picea engelmannii. Next base: position 30,343 of record ML826014.1, on the reverse strand, counting down.
TAGCTGCTGCTGACCCACTGTTCTCTCTTCTCTTGGAAGACTGCCAACCTTCCCACTGAGAATCAAGTCCCTCTTGTGGACTCTTTTGACGTCAACAATCCGCTCTCCAATGGCTGCAAAAAAATTCCTGCGACATCTTGTCACAAGCCAAGAAAACCATCAATCTTGAAAACAAATTGACACAAGACTGAAAATAATGACAACAAAGTCTTTTTGCTCTTCAAGCAACTGTCGCATCTTGTTCTTCATCAAATCACATGGTGTTTTCCTCCATCTCAATGTACTCAAAAATTGACTTACAAGTCATCCAACACAATCGACTAAAACAAGTCGCAAAAACATGAACGACATAACATAATCATCCAGCAATATAGACACAAGTCGAGACTCATGGGAAATGTATCAAGCTTCCAAAATGACAAGTCTAAAGACATGATAATCAATCATGCTACAATCATGAGTCATGCATGATGAACTAACATCAAGTTCATTGTTTATGCACTCACAAAACCATATGCATGTTCATAGCTTCTTCAACTCTCCTTCCTGTAGAAACATAGGTACTTAAATCCCAATCATGCAGGTACTAAAGAGCTGAAAATGAAAAGTATATGTGGCTGTAACAAAATGAACAACATACCCCTCTTTTGCATGTTCTTGACGAGGTGGTATAACACAAGTATGCTCTCAAAAGTAAATGCATTCACATGCAAACTTGCCTCTACCAAAGTATGACAAACTGTTGCAACTTGTCAACTTCAACAAAATGAAAAAAGCTAAGGCTGAAATGTGCATCTATACAGAAAGAATGCAAGCCTTACTTACTCAAGAAATCTAACCATTTCTTACCAAGCCAACTCAATGGCGAATCCTTCGGCTGAAAGTCGTCTTCTTGTGAATCATCTTGACTCACTTCAATGATGGAATCTCCTCTTCCATTCTCGCCAATCTTTTTATCCAATTGCTTCTTGTGCTGTGGACGAATGGTTGGATGCAATGTCCAACATTGGTCAATGAGATGATCCCTCTTCTGACAATGACTGCAAATCTTTTGCATGTTCTTTTCATGTTGCCTTTGCTTGGAAAGTTTCCTGAAAGTGGACATTCTCTTCCAACATTTTGAAACATGATGGTTATAGAAACCACAATATGTACATGGTCTTTTTCCATTGTTACGTGCAGATTTATTATGCTTAACATAATCAAAAGAAACTGATTTATAGGCAGATTTATACCTTGAACATTCACCTTTATCTCCGCTTTGAGGAGGTGAATCGGAAGAGTTACAAGCTCTCTTTTGAAGACTAACAAATCTGTTCTTGTCCTCATGGCTGTCACAACCTTTTTGTTTCACACACTTGCATTCATTTTGATCACAAATTTTGCATGTTGAAGAGTTTGAACTTTCATCAAAAGTTCATGAACTTTCACCTTGAAAACCTTCTTGAGGAGGTGAACTTGAAACAAAAATTGGGCTTGAAACTTTTTCATTTGTTTCCTCAACATTGGAAATTGTTCCATCAATCCGTTCATAACCAAGACCAAAATACTTAGGTCTCTCTTCAACTGTAATAGGCTCAACAATGCCTTGTGCATGCTTGCCTAACCCTTTACCTTCATAGCCCATTTTTAACAATAACTTGGACCCTATTCCTTTTGTGTGATTTTCAAAAACACCAAAGCATTCTTCTTGAGAGGAATTTGAAGACAAACTAACATTACATACCTCATGTGCATGCATGTACTTGGTAAGGGTTTCTTTTTCTTCAAGGAGTTGTTTCTCCATCTCCTGCAACTTTTCAAGAAGTTGGTCTTTCTCCTCCTTCATGGCCATCAACTGCTCTTGAAGGACAATGCTCTCTTCCCTATCTTTCCACAACTCTTGTACCATATCCTTCATGGTTAGCAATGCATTAAACATCTCTTTGTCAAAGAAATTAGATTTGGAAGATGTAGGAGAACTATCAATGTTTGAAGCATCCTCCATATTTGCAAGATAACAAACTTCAACACAAATCTTGCACAAATACCAACAGCTAAAACTCAAGCTATCATTGGCAAATACATGAGCAAAATAAACTATGCTCTGATACCACCTGATATGAAAATAGAAGGCTGACTTGTTATGCTATGCAAGCACCCTCTACCTCAATAAAATAAACATTAACAGGACCTTGCTTCATGTGTTTAAATATGCAAGTTGGTTTATGTGTTAAGTTCTTGCTTCTTCTTGCCAATGTTCATGTGTGAGAAAGTGTGTTTTTAAAAGGTTAATTAGGTGTTATAAACCAATACACAGAAATATAAAGTGCAGCAAATAACACAGCAAACTCAGAACAATAGCAAGATGATAAAGGAGTTCACCCCTCTCTGGGCTACGTCTCCTTGAGCCTCCTTCAATGGACTTGGCTCTTTGGGATTAATTTGTCAAATGCTCTTTACAATATTCTACTCAAATCCAATGGATTTACAGACTGTACCATTGGATTCAAAATACATAAAAACCCCAAGATTGACTATTAGAACTCTGAAAATGGATCTTGTCTCATCCAGCAATGACCTCTTCTACATGTGGCCTCCAAGCTTCCCTGAGCTTCAATGGAGAAAAAATACCTGTAGAAGTCCTACAATGGATCTAAAACCTATCCCAATGTGTTCAGAGCATACTAATCAGTCAAAAATGACTATTTAGTCTCAGAAAATGGACATGGCCTCATCTGAGCAATGCCTCAAACAATGAGGGCTTCAAGCTTCCCTAGAGCTTCCTCAAAATTCAATGGTTAAAAAACTGCATTATAAGTCTCCAAATTCCTGTGAAAACATCACCAATGGACTCAGAACATCCAAAAACCCCTAGTTGGGCTTTTATAGCACCTGATTTGGTCAAAAACTCAAAAAGTTATGCCTTTTGCCATTTCCCCCCTTCAAGCTTCAGTCTCTGGTTCGCCATTTCGCACCTGTGGAAGAATGAACCCAGCCTCTGAGCGTTTTTGGTGCCTAAACCCAGCACACACGTGCGTCCCAAAAAACTCGCCAATTTGTCAAACGGTTAACAAAACTAAAGCCCCCCAAGCCGGAGGTGTTGGGCGCATGGGGGGACCATATGGCCACGTTCCCCGTGCACCAAGGGGCTACGTGCCACCGTTCAATGTTGAAATGAAAAGTGTCCTGTGCATATGGTTAACCATTTGAAACCCGTGGTTTTTACCGTTTGAATACCCCACGTGTATATAAATATGGTCACATGTTTGTGGCATAGAACCGTGTTTAAAAACACAACAGAGACCCCGCGCGATATCCGTGGGTTATGGTTTATACTATATATAACACACACACACACACACACACACA
>ML826014.1:2675-18843 GCA_009831015.1 Picea engelmannii | reverse complement strand
GTATATATATATATATATATATATATATATATATATATATATATATATATACATTTTTGGGATCTTTGTGGTGTTCACTTGTGTTGATGTTTGTTAGTTCTTTTTTGATGGTGTCTAATCTATATGCTGTTGATAGACTGTTGATGATTTAGGTATGCATACTGGTGTCTTGATGTGATAAATGTCAATCTAACACTAGGTTATCCATATTATCTTCTATTTGATTAAATTTTCTTGGAAAGTGTGTAAATGTGATGGAATCAAAATGTCGAGATAAGAGTCTAACTTGCAGGTATTTGTGGAAGAGGCACAGATCGCAGACACTGTACACATTGTTGAGCTGGAGGAAAACTAGTTGAGAATCTAATAAAATGCTAAGGTGGTGAACATGGCGATGACTGGCCTCAATGAGGAGGCCAATGAATGCTGTGTATTCTACTTGTTTATTGGTTGCTGATCCCAAACATATGTCGCTAGAGTGGAGTAGCATTTGTGAGGGGGAATAAAGGGCCCATGCGGCTGAAGTAAGATTCTATGTCCAATGGCTAACTTCATCGGCGTAACCGATGTGGTAGGCAGGTGGGGGAGGTATATGTCAATAAAAAAAATGGTAAATTAGATGTAAGGCATGGAGAAGAAGACTAAAAACTCTAAAAAATCATACAAAAAGAATAAGCCTAGTATAGTATGGATACTCTTTTAGGTGTAAAATTTATTTAAGTACAACCCGTTGACGGGTTCTTTAAGAGGGTGACCTTTGGGGGAGGCTAGGATGTGGGTGCCTTTAGTGAGGCAATGCTAGATGATGTAAGTTCCATGCCATAATAAATCAAACTTTCCATGGCTAAAGGTATCATGAGCGAGATCGTAAGTAAGGACGAGGTCACCTTCGTTGAATGAGCGAAGGTTGACATGGCAATCAAAGGTAGCTTTTGACCATTTTTTGGCTTCCTTGTTGTTCTGTAATGAAGATCGATGATCCTCATCTAGGGACTCTAAGTTCAAGAAACACTGCTCCATTGGAATAGTGTCGGGTAATAGCTCAATAGCAGTGCATAAGGTGGGAATTTTGCACCTGATGGGAAGAGTGGCCTCGACCCCGTGGACTAGATGAAATGGTGTGAAACTAGTGGCAGTTTTCACTGCTGTGCGATAATCCCATAGCGCGGAAAATAACATATGATGCCAATTGGTCTTATTTTTGTTAACCATGCATGTTACACATGATTTTGGTCACTTTGGTGATGTCTTAACAATGGCTCCCAACAAGGAATTTTTTCCTGAGAAAAGTGGCTTCTGTCTCCTTACAAAAAACATATTTTTAAAGTGAGATCACAGGCTACCTATGGCCTAGGGTGTGAGAATCCCTCATTCTCATAGGTCACCCACACTTAGGGTCTCACAGTCTGCTCCATACACAGGGTGCGAACCTATTTTTAAGCTTGGAAAGGAGAAGAGGTCTCGAGGGTTCTAGAAGGGAATCTTCTAGAAAATGAGTTGACATTTGTATGGTTGTCATTTTACTGACTTATCAAATTTGATGGGATCATCCTCATCCATGTAACCATCTCTCCTTCTCCTATATATTGAAAGGTTTCTCATGGAAAAGGTTAAGAAAGATTGAATGAAGAATTGGTGAAAGAATTGTGTGAAGAACCCTGCTTTGATAGAAGCTTGAAGGCTCTATTTGGTCTATCAAGAGGGATTGGATCTTCTTCATGCAAGTACAGAGAAAGTGTATGTGTTGGAACCAAGGGTCACTAAAAGGAAGCTTGCAACATCAAGGTGATCATGTTGTATCTTCTACTTTCAATTAATATGATATAGCAACATGTCCCTTTCCCATAAAGTCACTCTTACTTTATTGTGTAATTCCTTGATCATATGCATAAGTTGACATTGAATATACTTTGCTATCTTCACTTTGGTTGGTTTTTGTTGTCTTGGACTTGAATTCACGAGAGCACTGGAGTGAAGCAGGAACAATAGAGACCTAAGGAAGTGATATAAAGGTATGTCACTTATTCCTTCCTATTAGCAGATTCAATGATTACAATTTAGGGAAAGAGTCGTGTCCTGTCCTATTTTGTTCTAGATCCAGATGGATCTAGGGAGATCTGTTAGTGTCCACACCTACAGATTAGTCCGATAACAATGTGCTGCAACATGGTTTTGAGGACTTTGTTGACTGCTTCGACCTATCCATTTGACTGAGGGTAGTATGGGGATGAAAACTCATGGGAGAAGCCTAACCTAGATGAGAGTTCAACGAAAATATCATTCTCAAAATGTTTCCCGTGATCAAAGACTAGTTGGAGTGGTACTCCAAAATGGGAAATGACATTTTTAAAGAAAAAAGACACTGCAGTGTTAGTGTTGTGAGTGGGAAATCCCTCTACGGACTAGCACTTAGGGTTTTATCATGCATGCAGAAAAGACCTGAAGATTCCTACTTTCTACCGTCATCCCGGACCTAATCCCCATTATTCTTAAGCAAATACGTACTTAATAAGATAAAGTGAGCATACCTTATTTCGGGCGTTTGATATCGATCCTTCTTCACGCTTGATCGCTCTTTGACTGTAGCTCTCCTCCCAAGGCTGACCTGCATTCACACAAGACAAACAAAGAACTCCACATGCATTTGATCTACATATTAATGGGTTAGAGATTCAATCAACATGTATGCAATAAACCATGAAAACCTCATATGGTGGGACGGGAAAAGTACTTCTTTATTATTAAATTCAACAAATCAACTTACAATGATGATTCAGCTGGCTGTTTCTCCACGAACCTAGTCCTGGGCTCCTCTTCAACTGTCCTCCAACTTCTTTGCTCTATATTTCTCTTTGCACAAGGATGGCTAAAGGTTGGGACAAAGGGAATGCTCAATCGGGTATATTTTCTTTACTATGATTCTCCTCCTTTCAAATGGGACCCCTAACCCTTATTTTATAGGATAGAAGAAGCTAGGTATTTGGTCGAGTGACTGGCCATGCATGGTCAAAAGGTTTAGCTAACTTACCCAAAGTTGTGTGTTCTGTCAACAACTTTACTTTTTCTATGCTTTTGTAGGTACACACGGGATGTCTTGGGTCAGCTAGCATGTACACACGTTCAGTAATGGAGTAGGGCACATGGGTCCTTATAAAAGGGGGTTTTTAAGAAGAGTTGTTTAGCAGTGTTTTGAAAAAGAAGAAATCTGAGATGGCCTGATGCTAGGTAAGAATGTCTGGTGCAAATTAGGGTTATAACAGTCAGTGGTGTTGTTGAAGGTAGGCATGGCTTCAGCCCACTTGGTGAAGTAATCGACTGCCATGACGATGTATTTGTGTCCATTGTTGGATGGAGGGTTACAAATCATGAAGTCTATGCCCCATTTGCAAAAGGGGCCAACAGTAATGACCGGTTGTAGAAGAGCAGGTGGTGCTCATGTTTTGTTGGAATAAAGTTGACATTTGTCACATTGTTTCATAGTGTGGATGCAATCGTGAAATAATGTAGGCCAAAAGTAACTGCCACGAATGATTTTCTGAGTGGTGGATATCCCTGAGACGTGGCCCCCACAAGCACCACTGTGGCAGTCATTCAAGACTCGATGAATTCATCAATAGTCAAACATCGATGGAGTATAGTGTCGACCCCTTGAAAATATAAGATATCACTGAAAGTAGGTAGTGGGGAGCATGGTGACGAATACATCGATGATCATCTCGAGAGAGGTGGTTTTTGAATTTCTGTGTTCGAAGGTAGATGAGAAGATTGCCGTACCAAGGGTCATTTGAAGGGATGTAAAAGAGATGTTCGTCGAGGAAGTTAGTATTGATGGGGGTATGGGTGGTATTGAAGGGAAATGACATGATAAATTCGGTGAGGACGAGGGCTTTCTTTCCCTTGGGTGTTGAAAATTTGAGGTTGTACTCCTGAAGGATGATGATCCATCGAGAAAATTTACTGTTAATTTGCCGACGAATAAGCAAGTATTGCATGGGGTTGGAATATTCTATGACTTTGGTAGTTTGAAGAAAGATGTAATGGCATAATTTCTGGACTGCGAGGACAACTGCAAGGGCCAATTTCTCTTCGTGATTGTATTTCAAGGGTGTCCCTGAAATATTTTTACTAATGTAGTAAATTACATGTTCGCGGTCGTCATCCCCTATTTGGACGATAACTCCTGCTACTGAGATGGTTGAGGCTGATATGTAGAGGATATATTCATGGTTATAGTCAGGTGGACTAATCAGCGGGGAATTGGAGAGGGCCGCTTTAAGATCATCAAAAGCAGTTTGGGCATGTTCATCCCATTGGAATGGGATGTCATGATGTAAGAGGTGAAGGAAACCATGTGCCCGAGTGGCATAATCAGGGGAAAAGCAGCGTAAAATTTTATCTTTTCCTTGTAGGCTCTGCAGTTGGCATAAATTCCGTGGTGGGGGAATTTCTATGATGCCTTGTACCTTGAGGGGGTTGACTGTAATTCCATGTTGGGAGATGATAAACCCAAGGAGGCGTCTAGCAATGATGCATAACACACACTTAAGGGGATTCAAGATGATGTTGTACTGACAACATCGTTTGAAGATGATTCATAAATCATTAAGATGTTGAGTGCATTTTTTGGAGCGAGTGGTGAAATCGTCCAAGTAGGCAAGAATGATTTGAGCCAAATCATGAAAAATGTATGTCATGGAGCATTGGAAAGTGGCTCCTATGTTCTTGAGGCTGAAAGTCATGACACGATATGCAAAAGTTTCTCAGGGGGTAGTAAATGCGGTTTTGTACTGATCGTCTGAGTGAATTTGAATTTTGTTGTATCCAGAGAAACTGTCCATGAAAGATAGGGCTTCATTACCAACACAATCATCGATAAGTTGGTCAATAAAGGGCGTTGGAAAGTTGTCCTTGGGACAGGTGTGATTGAGATCGTAAAAGTCCGTACAGATGTGGATAGTGCCCTATTTTTTGTTGACAGGGATGGGGTTGGAGACCCATGACGTATATGCAATGGGGTAGATGAACCCTGCAGTGTGTAATTTGTCAATTTCAGCTTTGATGGCCGCAACTTTGGATGGGTGTAGTGGACGTTGTTTTTGACGGATAGGTGTGATATTTGGCTAGGTGTCGATATGATGTTTGACAATAGAGGGATCAAGGCCAGGCATATCTATGTATGACTAGGCAAAGATGTCCCAGTATTCCTGGAAGAGAGATTTATAGGCGGTGATTTCTTTAGGAGATTATGCAGTGCCAATGGTGATTTCCTCTAAGACTCCATATTTGATGGAAATGTCGATTTTGGTGGTGGGGGAAATTTTGGCCATATTGCCTTCTTCAAAAGATTCTGGGGTAGGGATAGGGTTATTGAACCAATCTATATGCTTTGATGGGAGAAAATATTTGGTTTCGACTGCGTATATGGGATTTTGGTTAGGATGTGTTAAGGCTTCCTGTGAAGGAAAAAATGCTCTGTGGTGGAGTGCGTCCCATGGGCGATCAGGTTTAGTTACCTCCTCAAGGATGTCTTCGTCGTAGTGAAACTGTCGAAAATATAGGGGATTGAGAGGAGTAACTTTGGTGATGGTCACCACTGGTTTTTTTCTAGTGGTGACGATGTAGAGGGGGTATCACAAGGAGGTTGCGATGGTTTTCTCGACATAAACCAAATATCAAGATATTGTGGGTTAAAAATGACATTCGGACGTAAAGTTTCTGTGGGGAAATGAATTGGAGAATTGGGGCGATTTGGGGGAAAATATTCATATAATTCATTCAAGAACAATGGGGGAGTAGGGGGTGCCTCGAGTTTCGACGAGAAGATATGAACCACATCAAGTGATGGGGCAGGGGTATGCATTGGTTTTGCTGGAGGGGGGGTGTAGGGTTTTGAATAAGGGTCAGCTGGAGATGCCTGTATTCAATGATCATAGGACATTGATATGTGAAATGATCAAGGGATTCGCATAGAGAGAAAGGATGCCACATACATTCATTTACTGAAGTCGTGACATAATGGATGTTGGTGGGTTCTTGCTGAAAGATCTGGCGTACGACGGTTAGCGTTTGCCAGAATTGAGGTAACGCTGGAAAATGGTGTGTATAATGGCCATATGATGAATAGATGGCACATGCAAATTTGGTTCCCAGTCCTTTGCTATTTGTGTTAGGGGAAATAACAACGATATTGGATGAAGCGATGAGTGGTGGTGGTGCTCGAGGGAGTTGAATTAGATTACATAGCTCAGGTAGAGATGGGCATTTGTTGGTGGGGTGTCCATCTTTCTCACATAGTGCGCAAGGAGGTTGGACACATGGGGGAAGTGGAGTGGTGGGATCTTTCTTTTTCTGTCTGCCCCCAGCTGTAACAGGGGTGCTAGTGAGTGGGAGTGTGGGTGGGATGGTGGGGTTAATTATGTGAATCTGCATCAGGATTCCTTCTGTTTGGGGAGGGAGGGATGGTTGAGGGATCATCTCAGGTGGATGTAAATACCATACTAGGATTTCCAACACCATATTAGGAAGGGTGAGCGTTGCGGCTACCTGGAAAGATTGTACACCCGGTGGGGGGTAAAATAAAGGGATCTGGGTAATGGTCTGGGGGACTCTTTCCCAAACCAAGATATGGCCCTGGGGGAGGGGAAGATTAGGAACGGGTAGAGCTGAACAAGTTCTAGGAGATTCCTAAGGGAGGGATTCTGTGACTAGTGGGATGTCAGGGATGAAAGAGGCCTCAGTGGGAGGGAGAGTATATTTAGTTGTCGTTCTGTTGGTGGAGACGATACATACTTGTGCTAAGGGATGGATGAGCGGTGGTGCTCCGTGTTATGTCCCTAGCAAGGATGGGTCCTTAAAAATTCTGGGGCCCATCTCGATGAGTGGATAGGTGTCTAGATTAGCATGGAAAAAAGGGAGGATGTTGTCAACGTTGGATGAAGGGTTAGGCTCATAATGTGATACTTGATCGATGGTGATGATCTTTTCATTATGAGGAAACATCATGGTTCGTAACACATAAGAGGTGACTGCCTTCATAGCATACATGTAGCTACGACCAAACAAAATATTATAATCGAGTGGGGAATCGATAACCTCAATGTCAATAAGGATTGTTTTTCCCCCGAGTTTGACGATGACATTTTGGAAGAGCCCCTCGAGAGATGAGGGTCGTTCGTCATAAGCCCTCAGAGTAATGGCAGAGGGTATTAGATCTAGAGAGACAAGTTTCTGCCATACGGTTTTGGACATGATGTAAGTGGATGCACCTTCGTCGATAATGCAATGGTGGACTGTGATTTGAAAAGAAACAAGAGTGGGGAGACGGGGTTCTCCACTATCAATATCAAATGTGATGATTCAAGTATCGATAGGATCGACTGCCCCCAGAGCGGAAAGTAATGATTTTCATTGAGTAGGATAGGCTTTAATAACTTCTAAGACTGACATGGCAGTGGGGGATTGTGCCAAGTCATCGAACAGAGTATAATTGTGGGTTGCCCTAGATTGAGGGTTGTGGACATTCCTGCACAATGGGATGCGAGGAATGTGAAGAGGTGTTTCAGTATTAGAGCACAAAATCATCAAAGGTGGTCCATTCGTGACTGGGGTGGCCTCCGAAGTAGTGGGAGTAGGGTCAAAGGGTGCACTGTATTGACAACCATGCATTTGCAGAAGGATTTCTTCCTCACTAGTGAGGAGGATAGTTCGATCTGTAGAAGTGCTCGTGTTTTGATATGGTCCTGCTTGTGGTGGGACAGGATGCATCTCTTGTTGGGTGTTCATCACCCCTTGATGTGGTATGGGGTTTTGCAACACGGCCGAGGGTGGGTGTTTCACATATTGTTGTGGGGCCTATTGGGGGGTACGCGGTACTAGGGGACGTGGTCCATTTCCAGATTCTTTCATCCATTTAAAGTTCGCTATTTGGAGGAAATGGTGAGTATAATGGCCATACTCACCGAAAAGGGCACAAGGGAAGTTTGTACAAATATTTTTTTTGTTCTTCCCTTGGAGTTTGTTGTTATTTCCCCCTTGGGGGTTCTGGTTCCCCTGGTTTTGGTTGCCCCCGACAGGTTGGTTCGACTGGGGTTGGTTCTTGTTTCCTCTTGGTCTAGGATTATTATTGTTTCGATTTTTTCATTTCTTACTGGCATTGTTCGACTAATGGGATGGATTATCCATATTCAACTGTTCAAAATTTTGATACTGCTGAATGGGAGAGGATTGAACAAAATTAACCCTAGCATCTGGTTATCCGTGTGGGGAAGGAATGGGCTGGGGGGGGGCCAGGGAATGAAAAGTACAGATTATTCAGTGGTAATGATCCGTAGGATGTCTAAGAAGGCGTGACGATTTCACTAGTGTTTATGGTGTAAGTAGATGTAGAGGGGGTACCAGAACTAGGCTGGGCCATAGGGTGTATTATGGGTGTTGGCGGTGGTTCGCTGGTGGGTGGAGGAAAGGTTAAGGGGTATGTTTGTGGATAAGGGGGAGGATTATAATAAGGGGGTCCACCATATTATGGTGGATATTGAGGTGTGCCATACATTGGTGGTTGTTGGGGATGTGAATTGTGGTGTGTTGTGGTACAAATTAATCCATCCACTGAGTGAGACATCCCAGGTTTGTCCTAGCCGAATGGCATGGGTCTCGGGGCGTCAGGTAGTACCGTATACAAGTACCCTGACTATGAGTAAATGAGTTCTAACTGTTGGGCCTTGCTTATGTCTTCTTATTTAGACTGGGGGAAGGTGGTAGCCACATATTTGGCAAGGAGGGAAACAAGTGATTTGAGGAACCAATTGAGACATTGTTGTGGAGTAGCTTCAACTTTGCAGAGACTACATCGCCAACGCCATTCGTGAATATGGTCAACAATGTGCATGGCAGAGGTTTGTTTAAATTTAGAGAGTAGTTCGAGGCCATTGTCACGACGAATTGGAAGTTGAAAGAAGGTCAAGAATGATTTGGCCAAGGACTCAAAGGTCACATGGGATCCATATTTTTCTTCTACATACCACTTAGCTGATGGGCTAGTGAGTGTATGTTGAAATAACCTTAATCAGACGAAATCATCTGTGATGCTATTTGAAGAGAACCATAAGTGAAAGGTCATGATATGGTTGGCGAGATCGTCTCCTAGTTTTCCTTCAAACTTGGGGATGTTTGAAGGCAGTTTGGTAGGCATTGTAGGCCATGTGGGGTCATGCAATATAGGATCATTGGTGAGTTTAGTCAGATCTGGTATGTTGAGGAAAGCCAAGTATGGCATCTGAGGTGGTGGTGAAGTTTTAGTTTTGACCATAGTGTGAGTGTTTTGTGTACTTGACCCTTGAGGGGGACGAGGTGGGTTTGTACTTCCCCTTTGAGAAGAAGTTGCCCCCCCACTTCCATGCAAGGGAGAGTGTGGGGATGCTTGACCTTGGGAAGTGGACCCAAGCAAAGTGGAACCAAGAAAATCTGATCCCAATATAGTAGCACTCATAGGGGTGTGGGAAAGTATGGCCGATGACTTGGCAAGACTAGGAACTCCCCCTAGAATGGGAGGGATATTTAGCAAGCATCTGGAATGACGGGGATTCTGTGGGTCCCCTATGGTGCCTGACTAGCAAAGTGGATGTGTGCAAATGGTGTTGAGAGTAATTAATGAACAAGAGACTTTGTCTAACTTGGATCTTCACAATATATCTTACAATTGTATGTAATCACATGAACAACATGCATAAATCAATTGATAAAGAAGCATACATGTGGGCAGGTGGATTTTGTCTGCGTGGGAGAACAAAGAAAAAAAATGCTCGTGTCCTAAAAGATGTAACATCATTCCTCTCAAACAACACTAGACCTTCCAATAGCACTCAACCGTGGGGACTGAAGCCACCATAAGAGGAACTAGTGAAGGATGAAGTAATCAGTTATAATGAGGCGTAGAGGGTGCATATCCCGAAAGAGCTGGCGATATTTCCCAATAGCCACACAAAATCCGATCAAGGTGCAATTGTAGCCCACAATTTCCACCTGGGTATATGTCCTAAAATTTGGTCACTAGGTACCTCGGTCAAGGTGCAATATTTATATTTTCAGCGTAATAAATGGGTCACGAGTTGGATCTCGTCCAAGAGGTGGGTGCCTCAAGGGGGGACGCATAGAACAATCAGATCTTGACCTTCAACCCTTCACAGGTATCTCCCTGCCTTATGGTGTAGGAACACTTGACTTGGAGGATTTAAAGTTCCCTGTTTGACAACTTCTATTGTTTGAAGATGTGAGAACTAGATAACAGGGAGTTATTTGGATGCCTATCCCCAAAATCCTACTTAGACTAATTTTTTTTTTTTGGCATCTCCTGTCGAGTAAAACTTAGGGATTTTTTAGAAAGATTTTAGATGTGGTTGTTTGAGAGATTGGGGGTGTGAACCAATCTCATTGAGATTAAGTGGTAGTGGATAGTTTCATCAAGAAAAGGGTGGGGTGTTTCAGAATCCGTTTGGAGGAAACTTACTTCAACCTCCACGTTTCGAGATGAAAACTATGTGAGTGAGTAGTGAATTTGTGTGTGAATAAGTGAAAGTGTGCCAAGATTTTTTAATAAATTAGGTGTCACCTTGCTGCATGTGGACTTCGCTTGGTCCTTACAAGTCTTGATTACCTAATTAACTAAATTTCGTTGGTACAACCTTGTGGAATTTTAAAGTCCCTATGAAACTAGCATGTGGACACGTGGGTCCTTACTATTCCTTTAACTCCCTAATGTGGTTTAATCTAAGAAAGCTTTGAAACTATCCTAGATTGTGCATATGTGGGCATGTATGGGCCCATTACAAAACCTTTAAACTTCCCTAGTGATTTAATCTAAGAAAGTTAACTTCAATCACTATCCTATCTTTGTAGCATGTGGGCATGTATGGGCCCATTACAATCTTAAGATGTGTTTTGAAAAATAAACTAAGAGGAGTCCCAAGGGGGATGTTGTCCTCTCCTAAACATTTTTTCTTTTTAAGGGAAATGAAATTTTTCCTCAATCTCTTTCTGATTCTCAATGTCTCTTTGGGGCGTGAGATAAGAGAATACTCAACGATTGATATCCAATTTCTGGTCCCAATGCAAGTTTTATATGTGATCTAAAGATGATTCCAACTTATACTCATAATCAAAGCAAGCCATCCATGTGGCAACATGAAAGCAAAAGAGGAAAAATTATGATTTTAACCCCCTAAGGGCCTATGTTTTGACTAATCCCTTTATATGAAGAGGGAATATAAGTGTGGTGCATATTACAATTTGCATGGAATCAATTTAAATAAGGATATGGGCCTTCCATAGATCACAAAAAGATTACAATGTGTTTTTTTTTTGCATAGGTGAGCAGGTCTCAGAATAGACAGAGGCGCTGTGAGTGCCAATGCATGAACTGAAAGTGACATATGGGTGTTGGTGCATAGAAGGTCCTGAGAAATATAATGGTTTTGGCGCATGTGCACTGAAGACACGCCCGTGGGTTAAAACATGCGCGCATTGTCTGTTACATGGCTGTGAAGAAAATTTTGGATGAAATTCTCTCTTCTCAGCTTTGAACTTGGCTTTTTGCAGGTCGGCTTGGGCCGGTTATGGTCCCTACAAGTTAAAGAAACAAAAAGAAGAACCAAAATAACCCAAATGGGGTAGGAAATTGATACCTCTCCCCAATGGAGTCACCAATCTATTGCACCTCTTTTGTCACCTAAATGAGAAAAATAAAGGTACTTACAAGCCCAGTTGGGTCAGCTAGGCAAGACAACAGTAGAGGAAAGAGTTATAAGTGTAAAACATAAAAGATAAGCAAGGAATTAAACTAAGAATGATAAAAGAAATTAAACTAGAGTGCATAAGGACATTAGAACAAGAAATAGACAAGACTCATGCCACCAATGGAAAGGATTTTATTAGTGGAAAGAAAACACCAAAGAGAAAGGGAGACTTTGGGTCCCCTCTTCCTCCAAGGGAGGGCTCTTAGACCCCTAAATATTGAGATCTTATTACAAGTGAGGAACTAAAATGAAATGGTGAAGAGAATCCAAAGCACATCCAATCTAGAGGTGATATGAATGGCTAACCGAAATGGTGCTAGCATGCTCTTGATGAGGAAAGAGGATCCTCCAAGAGAATATCAACAGCATAAAAATGCAAATGAATTCCTTGAAAATATAGTGCACCCATGGCTTCCTCTTATAGAATAGCTTTGAGGTATTATGAAACCAGTTCTTAGTGTGAATAAGGGGCCCTTTAGGTCTTTGACCATCCCCCTAGTCGGATTCAACCAAGATTTGGATGTCAAATTGATTTGGAAGTTGAACCAGAAGTGGGTGGAAGGCTGACCAATATCATAAATGCACCGTTTTGAGGTGTGCGTGGATTTTTGCATCCACATTCACACATTGGGTGCATGTGCACTTTTTTGACGTTATCTTATTGTCGCATGTGCACGCGTGCCTTGTGTATTTTTAGCACATGCTGATTTTATTGCTGGTTGTATAGTTTTGGACCTTTTGGAGATGCATTTTTGGCCCATGAGTGAACTAATGAGTGTTTTGAAGATGTTGGATTCCTGTAACCATTTGCGGATGAAATTCTGGTGATAAGAACTAGGGTGTCATAAAGAGATCTAATCTGCACAAATTATGGTATTTTACCTTTTGGGTAAAGAAAATTTTCATTCTGAGGTGAGGGATCTGATTATTACAATTGTGTTTTTAGTGGTCTCCTCCCTTTGGTTACGCACCTCCTCCAGAGTGCTTGGTACTGCTTGGGCCTCCAATTCTGTTGGCCTCAAGTGCTTGGTACTGCTTGGGCCAATACTGTAGTGACAATTCCCTTGCTCCTCCTATGCCAAACCTGGCATAAAGTGACATGATTTACTAACTATTACTTTGATCATGGCCCATTCTATGATGAACTTCTCCTTTTCTCTCTGTAGCTAGGATTTTTCCTCCTGGAGAATTGCCTGAAACTATTCTCTCTCACTTTCATAGGTAGTCAAACTGTACCACGCTACTCGTAATTTTTCTAAGGCTTCATATTTCTCTTGTTTCAAGGATTTTGTAGCCTTCTCCTTCTCTTCCTGGATTCCCTGAAGTCAAGCTTTTGTCACATCCACAAGTCTTCTCAATTGGGATGGTTCATCCCCCATTTCTCTAGTCTATGACGAGGAAGGTGCAGTAGGTACTACATGGAACAAATGAATATCTTGTTGTATTTCCTTTAATTCCTTTTCGATCCTTCCATATATATCTTCCTGATTCTCTCCATATCTATGCAATATGTCCTTGGAAGCATCCTCCATAGCTCCATGGACCAAACTGATATCGTCCTTTGTGAGCATGGCCTCCAACTGTGGCTTATTAGTGTATGTCTTCTTCCTTGCTGAAGGTTTCTTTGGAGAAACCTTCCTCTTCTACGGTGTGATTGTTCAAGTATGGGGGTCTTCAGGGGGTGTATCTTCACCTCCTCCTTTCTCTTCTCCTCCATCCCCTCCTTATTTTCCATCTTCTTCATCTTCTCCTCCTCCTCCAAGTGAGATAGAACCATTATCTTCAAAAGCATTGTCCTCCTCATCGCTCTCTATATCCTATATTTTCTCCTGCTTTTTCTTCTTCTTTGTCCCACTGAACTGTCTGACATGCTCAACTCAGGTGACCATGGGGCTTCCTGTGGTGTCAGTGTTGGATATTTCTGCATCAACGACAGGTGCCAAAAATTCCTCCGGCCACTCCTTTGTAATCTGGTCCATGTCTTCATTTGTTAGCTTGTAGTACGACTATATATCTTCCTTGTTCTCGTCTCTGTGTGCAGTGATATACATGAAATGAGGATCTGCACAGAGCTTTTCTATTGGTTTGTACTGGTACAGGGTTCGAGATGTCATGCCTGGAAATGAATCGATGACAACCTTCAATTGCTGATAATATGCATGAAACACAACACTGGACTACCACTGCTTCGTCATGTCGTTGGTGTACCACAAGATGGAAAACCTAGTGGCCAACATATTTGATGGTTCAGTCTCTGGAAAGGTGGCTCCTTCAGGAATTTTCCAAGTGAAAAATGTGATCAAAATGACCAACTAGCTGAAGTGGAATTCATATCCCAAATCCTGGGCTTCGCAACAATATTTCTCTAGTTCATTGATGAGCTAACTTGCCCAGTTCATCTACATGCCATCCACACATTTTCTTGCGAGGTCCACCATGAACTCGGTGACCTGTGTGGGGTGGTTCTTCCTTACAATATTTCCAACTATGAGTTGGAAAGAGAGGCTTACTGCACCATCCTATGTAGAGTCTACCTTGTAACCTCACTTTCCTTTTTCAACTTCGTCGTAAGCTTCCTTGATGCACTGTGCCAAGGAGTGGTTTGAGGCCTTCCCTGGATAAAAATGTTGAGATTCAGGTCCCTTCATGCTTAATCCTGTAATCTAATGGATCAACTCTGGATCCACAGTAATATTCTGGTCGAGGCACGGGTATCTGCTATGATAGCATGAAAAGAGGAGTTTAACGCAAGTGTTAACCTCCTAGTGACGACCAAAATGGGGAATCTTCATCACGTTTATCACGGTGGACTGTGCCAGTCCCTTAATCCATGGTTGGGAGATGAGGCAAGGCTTCTTCCTAGTTGACTTCGTCAAGTAGTGGTGGGGCGCTAGGATAGCATAGTTCTTCCGGTCACCTAGATTGAAATCGTTGTTCTTCAGTAGCAGGATCTATCCTAACTAGCTCCCAACTATGCACATTCCTTTTGGGATATATGCGGTGAACAAGGTGTACTCATAATCTTGTGGGATGCTGTCATGGTTAACAGAGCGAGCCAAAGGTGGAATGTACTTGGGTAGGATCGATGAGATCTTCTTCGCATTAGCCAGATTGCTATGATGCTTACTTCGCTACTCAGTCACAGGGTTAACACGGTCAGAACAACGTCTAGTCAAAGGGGAAGTTTGCATTCCCTTAGTCGATGATGCTTGGACACCTTTAGATAACAATCTGTCGGCCATTAGCTTCTTGAGGACCTTTTTTATGATTAAAATCGTCAACGAATTTTTTCCCGCAAAGTGTTTCTAAAGCCTATTATCATAAAAGCTAAATAATACTAGTAGGTGGGACCCCCTTATAGATTGGAGATCAAGTCTGGTCCTTATTTGATGTTGTGTTGATGTTCGACACTCCTTACATGGTTGACGAGATCTTGTTTTTATTAGCTATGGATTGGGCTTATGATGTATTGGTTCTTTATTGTACAAGAAGCCTATGTAATCCTTGTTATCATTTCTATCTATTATTGGGATCTATTACTAGGAGACCTGCAAAATAAACATGTTAGAAATGACACATACAAGAAATTGAAAAGAAATGAGAATCGATGCAACAAATGCAAAGGGAAGTATTTAAACTATCCTATATACTATACTACATGCATGAAGGATTAAAATTATTATGGTTAAATCCTAGCTAGCAAGTAAATAGTTATGTGATTTTATTGAGTTATATGGTTACTATACATATGGTAGGATAAGATGTGGGTGGCACATTTGAAAAAGTGAAAGTTTCTAATGCTTATACGATTTGTTGTGCTATATGGAATGTGGTTGATTTGTGTTATGGCATAAGTTAAGAGTATGATATGGTCATGTGATTGATGGGTGATGGTTTCGATACATCATGTGATTAATGGTGTAAATGAAAGGCTTGTTGGCATGTACTAAGAAGTTAATAGACTATGAATGGAGGTGACGTGCATTTACTGCACATCACCTTTACTCCTTTGCTGGCCACCACCCTAATCGGGATATTGTTCATCCTTGTTTCTGTGGTTATGCTCCGATTTCCTAGCAGAGAGGAATCACTCAACCATATCGTGTTTTAAGGTGCTTCGCTCATAGGTATGTCATTTTTTGGCCATCCATGATTCTGATCTGTTTATGAAATGGATATTGGATTGAATATATGGGTTGTGTTTTCCTTAAGTACTGCAACTGTGTAAAATTGTGATTTTGTGTTAAGAACCAAACATCAATATAGCATAGAAAAACCTCAAGAAAAGTACTCAATGCCTTGAAAAAGAGATAATTTCAGATAATAAGCCTCTTCGAGGGGGAAACCTCCTTTTACCCCACTTAAATGTTCAAGTACAAGAT
>ML826013.1:141319-152002 GCA_009831015.1 Picea engelmannii | reverse complement strand
CCAAGAGGGATTATTGATGTTTTGTAGCATCGAGAGGTATTCCCACATTGGCCTTGGTGTAGGGCATGTGGGAATCATCGTTGACACTCACATTGCATTTTCATTTTGGTGAAAACCCTTTTTTTTGGAGTGGGGGCTTGTGTTGGGGCTTCACACATACATAGAGGAATAAAAAAGTCTAATTTAATGTTGAGTTTAGAGGAGGGCTCCTTAAAGTAAGCTAAGGGATTCCAAACTCACTTTGTACTAATATAAAAAGAGAGACAATGTGAGGAGACATTGTTACATTATGGAGTTGGCATAAGTGAGTGAGCACTTGTGCCAAGGAGATTGGGAGGAAAAATTTATGCTAAGGAAATTCTTCACTTTGGCAAATCTGGCCTAGGGTTTCTGGACATTCTATTTTCCGATTTTCTGTCAAGGAAGGACAATCGCATGTGTGATATGGACAGTCTATAAAGTCCATACGACTAACGTCAATAGTCCATATAGTCTGTACGGTGGTCATACAATAGATGACATAAGTATCCAACAAGGTGATGTCAATAGGGTACAACAATATGTTTGCAAGTTAGGGAATTTTCTGGGATTTTTGCTAAAAGTTGTAATTTTCCAAGAGGAGTATTTTTGTCCTTAGAAATTCTCAATCAAAAAAATTACTGAACATAAATTTTGTGTCTCATGTGTATCGATGATTTCTCTATGATCTTTATGTTTCCACTGTAATTTTTCTGTCATAATTTCAATGTAAAATTATTCAGTGATAACAACCCCATTTTACTGTTTGAGGTTACTTGGAAGTAATTTTCAGATCTGAAATTGAATGCATTGAATTGCACCCTTGTTGAAAATTTGACATTATTAAGCTATCAATTGAATTCTTTATGTTAAATGCATTTTCATAAAATATGATTCAAAGTTTTGTATATTTGCTAGCTATATATCTTGTGATGATGACATCCAAGTACCAATGCTAAAAATGGGATTATACATTTTAATCCGAAGACATTATGTATTAAAGAGTGAATGAAAAAAACACATATACTAGGCATCGTGGTGAGGAGTACCCACCAATATAAATAAATGGCTTCACAAATGTTATCCAGAGAGTCATACTCATTAAGAAATTATGAGAAAAGAGAGCATTTAAATGGTTGTAGATCTAACAAGAATAGAAGGATGAAGTACCTATGCATGAAGAACAATTAGACTAAACCATAGCATGAAGTACATATGCATGAAGTATCATAGCTTTGAATATATTTTCTCTGATAGACAATGCCCCCCCATGAGGAGAGTGTCATAAAAAAACTAAGAGGCTAATTTTTTTGCTCCTTTCACAATATGAATTCCTTGAAAATTGTCAACTATACTTGATTGCTCCAATCTTTGTCTCAATAATCTTTCCATAATGCTAAAGGAGAGGAGAAAGAAAAAACCCTTACCTCAAACCTCTTTTCCTTGTTAAGAAGGGGGTAGGTATACCATTCACCAATGGAGAAATATAAGGGGATCCCATGTAGGCATTCACATTTTTAAAAGGATTTTGCAAAACCAAATTTGTGTAAAACTTCAAACAAAAAAGAAGGGTGTACTGGGTCGAAAGTGTTTTCTATGTCCATCTTTATAATCATCCCTTTTTCTCTGTTTTTCTGCTTGAATGGATTGCCTCCTGCACTAATAAAATATTGTCAATAATTGTGTCTTTTGGACAAATGCACCTTATTTATCTTAAATAATATTTGGGAGAATATTTTTCAACCAATTTGCTAGGATTTTTGTCATGATTTTGTAAGAGTTACACAAAGAAATAGGATGGAATTTTGAAAAAGAGGATGGATAGTTTTCTTTTGGGATTAAGGCGATGAAACATAAGTTAGTACTCCCTCCAAGCTCAGGTTTTCTCCTAGACCAATTAAGCATATGTCTCAAGACTTTCTTAATGATATTCCAACAGGCACCAAAGAAATGGATTGAGAACCCATCTAGGCTTGGAGCTTTATTTGGTTCAAGACCCCATATCACTCATAATTTCCTCTTCCTCTATTTCTCTAGAAAAAACTAAATTTTCCTTTGTAGACACTAGAGATAGGACTCCTTGAAGCATTGTCATGCTAACATCTATATCACCTTATCCTCCTCGGTGTAAAGGTACTTGAAATTATTATGACTCGCTTCCTTAGTAACATCTCATTATCAACTTCAAATCTGAAGCTTTGGATGCATAGAACTTCCTCTACCATTTTTTGAGTCTTGGAATGGTGTAAGAATATGATTTTATGGAGTAGACTATTCTCATGTATGCGAAATTTGTCTTATTTTGTTTATTTAAAAAATTGTTTGTTTATAGTTATAAGCATAGTACTACAATCAAGAGTTCATTTTCAAACTTTTCTAGTATGCATCTGGCTATTTAGGGTTTTGCTTTTATTTCCATAGCAACTTTCTTTCTAAAGGTAAAATCAATGATATATTTGGTGCTATGTTTATCCTCTTATTTCTATTAGATTAGCATGGACATTATTTTTCATTTTCATAAGAGTAGTTTTATTTAATTTATTGCATCTCAAAAAAGATTAAACGATGGATTAGGAGTAACTGGTAACCACCCCACCCCCCCCCGCCTCCCCAAAATTAAAAAAAAAAACACCAGTAAAGGTTGTTGGGATATTCAAACAGGTTACCTATTCCAAACAATGTAAGGTATAATTGGGACCTTTCAATGGGGATAACCCCTATTGATTGCATGGGGCCATATAGCCCTTTAAACACATTGCTAAACATGTGAAAGTCTTTCTCCTTTAAGAGAGATAATGAGCCAAATAATCTCATTATTGTATTTTATTGCTATTAATAATTCCTTAGATACTCAACCAATTATATAGAATCCTCTTCATAAAGGCCTCTTATGGGGGTGAAAAGGTTTGTGAGAATCCATTGGTTGGGCTTTATTAAGAGAGAATCTAAAAAACAACTATAAGCCCAATCTACCCAATATTTGTCAAAGTTGAAGGCTTTTAGAATTTTGGTTAGGAAATCCCAAGTAACCTTGTAAAAAATTAGACATGTCCATCTTGGTCATTGTGCCTTATTTTTTCTTTTATTTTACTCTTTAGAGTAGGGTTTTATTCTTGATATACAATTATTCCATTTGTGATTTTTCTTCTTACAAAGTATCCAAGCTGCTCTTTGCAAATGAGATGGTTGAGCAACCTTGTTAACCTTAGAGATCGTTTTATACATGGTACTACATAAGGATATTGGTACAAAGTTATCTATTCTATCCATTGCTAGTTGTTTTGGAAGAGATATGAAGGTTGATTTTGTACCTTCCGAAATTTTTTGGTGACCTTGGATGCTTCTACCACTTTCCAGACATCATATTCAATTATAACCCACAATCCTTAGAAGAAACTTGTTGAAATGCCATCTAGGTCTTGTGCTTTATTGGTTGCATGTTGAAAACTTATTTCACCTCTTTTTTCATTGTTTCCAATAATAACATGCTATTTTGTTACAGAGAAATTAGTTTAGAGATGTTTTGAGTGACTTTTCCACTTTTTCTAGCTTAGGGATGTTTTGAGTGATTTTTCTAATTCTTTCTTCCCCATTGTTAATTGTTTCTAATAAAAGGTTATTGGAGACAACAAAACCTTCTTTTGTGTCTTATGGACTTTTTATCCACATTTTGTGGATAACTAAGGAGATGATGTCTCGAGGCCCTCAGGTTGCAGATATGGAGTGTCGATTGAGTCTTGACCCCAACCAATTCATCCACATTACATGGGTTAGAGAGGGATCTCTTGGAAACTCTCCTTGACCTAGGGAAAGATCTACCCAATAGGACACCTCGTCAACCCTCCCATATTCAAGCTTGACAAGTCGCATAATGTCTTTGAGCAGTTAATTGTTTGATATAGTGATCTTTGATGCACATGCTTAGATGGCTTATTTATTGATTGGATTCACTTATTATGATGTTGTGACTTGATATCCTTGGAAGACATGTTCATTTGTCTTTGCAGGACCTAGTTGGTGGACAGTTTTGGGAGAACAAGCCTAGCTTGGGCTTCCATGGGGCTACAAGCCCACATGTTGGATGCGATGGGACCGCATGCCGAATGAGAAAGATCAGACTTGGAAGGCCTTGATGATGTCTTGGACAACACAGCCTAACCCTCACTTACCAAATGATTTTTCCACAAGGGGAAAAACGTCCTCTTTTTGAGCATGACGTCATATGTGGGGGGTTAGGGCATGGTGGTGAGATGATATGCTTTGGCACTTGGACATTTTGAGGGGTTTGAGGTCTTGACCTTGAAGGAAGACATTTGGATTCTTTAAATGTGGCTTTGGCAAGCCTAGAAAACCTCCTCCTACACCAATGACTTGCTCCTAATGCCAAAACGTCCCCTAAAGGGGTGACGTCCTTCTAAAATAGGGTTTTATTTGTGCAAAAGTGAAATTTTAAAGGAATTGTTTAATATTATTTTGTAAAAGGGGAAAGATTAGGGTTGTTAACCCCTAATTTTGTGTTTTACCCTAAAGTATGTGGACAAACTATGTTAGCTACATTTAGTATAAATAGAGATCATAAGATCTCATTTTAAGACATAACTCTCCATTGTGAGAGGCTCTTGGACTGAAATTTTTGCTCTCTTTGACTAGTTCTCTCTCTTGTGCTTTTGTTTATGGATTATTCTTAGTTATGGTTGATGGAGATGGTGTGCTAGCCTTGGAAGTATTTCTTCCTTGCTTTTTTGGTGGTTATTCTAGGTTTTATTTCCTTTTAATGCTTGAAGGTGCCATTTATTTCATTGTGTTATCATTTGTACAAGTTAAAGGTTATATTTGCTTGATCCAAGTAGGGAGTATAAGGGAATACACCCCTACTTGTGTGTCCACCATTTTATTGCTAAGGGAATATTTCTTCATAAGGGTTTACTAAGAGGAGTATAATTGCATACACCCTCCTAGTTGAAATCCTAGCTAAGAGAAGTTTGCCTTGGGGAGTAAAAGGGCTTACAACCCCAAGGAAGTAGTCTATCTATCTTCTTCACATTCTCTTGACTCCATTAATTTTTTTCTTAAAGACACTAGTCATTTACTTATTGCATTGGAGAAATACATTGTTTCCTTGGTAAACGTACAAATTTCAAGTTTTGAAGTTGTCTCTTTTGGATAATGATCTTGATGCCTTGGGGATTCTTCCTCCCTTAGGGCGTCCTCTTTCTCCCACAAATTATTATTTCTATAAAAAACCTAACCTACAGCCATTAGGGCTGCTTTAAAATCTAACCCTAACCACTAATATATCACAAACTAACCCTAGACTAACCCTCTAACTTTGCTAGTTTAACCTACTAACCTAGGTGCATCAATTGGGATGGATTTGGTCACTTGTTGATGGTCAAATTTGTTGTTGTACTTCATTTAATGCTACAACCATAAGGCTGATATACCACTACAGAAATTTACTTTTTTGACAACCATCTTTATTCAATCTTGAAAGTGCTATTTTCAGTCCACATTGGTTACTAGTTTTATTGCTGACATTGCTAACTTATTTAGACCTTTTACTTGTTGATTTGGATGTAATCTATTGCCGATTTACTAACCTGTATGATTCCTTATTTTAGGGACATAAATATTAACTTGTTGATCCATTACTATACTTGGTTGGAAAAGTGTCTTTTCTTGTGTCTCGGGCGGGTGTAAGTGCACCAACAACTATCTCTTTACTTGGTATCCATTTACCTCTCTTTACTTACCATTTTCAACCAATCATTTATTCCATCACTTGACCTTCTGGGGGATTTCTCCTTACACTTCCCTTCATCCTTCTCTTTCCTCCTAGGGTCACTGAGATCACTTTCCTAGAGTGACCTAGTCTCCCTTGCAGTGTGGGACCTACATCGAGGTGACATTGGGTGCAAGATTCCCTAGTTGTAGCACTTTCTTTTTATGTTGGGTTGGGATTTTCCCAAAATACAACTTGTGCCATAACATTTTGGCGCCATTGTTGGGGAAGATTTTGAATATTCTTCATACCCTAATGACACTTTGGTGAACTATCCCAAATCCTTTCCCTTAGCTTGCCTGGAGACTCCACCCAAGGGACATTCCCTTTCCACCTTTCTTGATGATTTCATCTTGAAACTCATCTAGCGACTCCATTGAGGTGTCCTTTAAGTCAATGGAAATGTGGCACCATGGGATGAACCCCCATCCAGAAATTTCTATGCCTCGAAAAAGGAAATTTTACAGATGGAAAAGGAAAAGGATGCTCACATAAGAGAATTAGTTCTTTCCCTTGACGATGAAGAAGTATTCAAAGAACAAACATATGAAGAAAGTCATCAAGAAGAGAACACAATGAGTTGTGACCCTTTCAAAGACCTCAATGATGCTTTATTCCATGACCTTGAAAGTAAAGAAGTGTCGGAGGAAACGTTGGATATGAGAAACCCCCTTGAAGAAAAGAAAACAAAGAACTATGCACTCAAAATCAAGCCTCTTGTAATGAAGAGGTGATGGAGGGGCTTGTCTATAAAAAGAAATAAGAATTATGATAAATAAAAACATATTGAGGCACCACTATATTTAATCCCTATTGATGAAGGCGAGGTTTTCCAACCTTTTTTACCTTATAATGTTGAAGAAGTGATCTGTCTCAATGATGAAGGTCCAGTTGAAGATGTTGATGCCTCTACTCCTCTTGTGCACAAAGACGAAAATATGGTCATTTTCAATCATACTGATGGTCTTATGAAAGTACCCTTTGATATGGTTTATGAGCCTATACACACTTTCATACAGACTAGAAGACGCAGATGGGATCTTAGTTATCTCAAATTTGATAGAGACCCCATTTATGACATTGAGGGTAGCTATCAGACAAAGGGGGTGTCATCATCAGAGGAGTGGTCCTCATACGTATATGATTCAGATGTTTGGTTGCCTGGTGATGATATGGTTACAGATTTGTTCCACGCCTTCGAGGATGACTTGTCACAACATACTTAGAGTGATATTTAGTCAACCCTTGGTACATACCATTTTGAGGATGAAGATTTGTTTTATGAGGAATTCCAACCATTGTGCTCAAATTTTGAGGAATATCAGGACGTGGCTATCTCAGAACAGTTAGAGGTTCATTCTTCAAAGAGAAAGTATTTTAATATTGGATATTTCCATGGAGATTTATAAGGGAAGAGGCGGTGTTTGCGGTGTTTTATACACTTGATATTGTTCCTTACCTCTTACCCTCTTCTCCAAGAGACCATGCAATATTCTTTCAATATCTCGTTTCCTCTCAGTCCTCGACAATAAATGAGTCTTTGTGCATGGATGAAGATGAGACTTCGTCTACGTATAGTATCCCCCTTCAGAGATTTATTGATCAGTATTGTGGCTACACTTTCATGTGGGATGATCAAGTTGATGGTTTCTCTTTCCAGCAGGACTTCCTCCCTCCCACTCATCTTCATGAGTTTTATTTCATGATCAATAATATATATGTTTGTACTCATGATTATTATGTGATTAAATTATCTTTGTTGTATTAAGCACAGGGGGAGATACTTTTGTGAGATGATCAAATGGTTGCATTGGTTGTATGAATTCACCTAACAATCACCCAACACATGATATTAAGGGCCCTAAGGCCCAAGGTAAGTAGGTAAGTCATTTTGATTCCCTGCATTTTCATCTTAATTTCTCATACTAGTTTAGATGCATTTCATTTTCATTCTACTCTACTTGCATATTGATTTCATGCTTAGTTTAGAATTTTTTGAAAAAATGTCGAAATTTTCTTTTTCTAATTTAGTGGGTTTTGATTATCATCAGATGAGAACAAGGATGATTAGTACATATTGCACTTGATAGTTTGATTTTTCCTTGCAGGAACATGTCTACCAGGATATGTTGTGGTTTTCATGCACTCTATAGTGAGCACATGTCCCCAAGTAGGAGCCATATGTTATCCCCATTTTTTGGATAACTAAGGAGATGATTTCTTGAGGCCCTTAGGTTGTAGATATGGAGTGCCAGGAGACTACATGACCATAAATACCCTTTTGCATAGATGGAAAACCTAATCACCACCACAGATGGTCACAGGTTTGCAGATGACATCCACCACACCAGCTGGCTTCCGGAAGGCAGTGGGCCTTGCTCCATGAGGTACAAGTCAGTATTATGGTGAGAGCATCATTTAAATATTTAATCCATTTGATTATTTTTTATTTTATATTTGATCCAGGTGGATATCGGTGGCTACCCACCTATTCCAACTGGCTCAAAACAATTTTCTGGCAACTTACTATTTTTAGCAGTTTTCGGTTCCTAAACTTCCAGGGCCATTTTGAGGGCCTAAATGAAGTATTTTTCAGGAATGAGCATCTCAATGGTAGCCAAAGTTTCTGATTGAGCACCCAAAATGAATATCCTAGATGACACCTTTCCAACGATCTATCACACGCCCCAAACAAAGATCGTATGCCAAAGTTACGCCCCTGGGAAGTTGATACACCAAACTACCCAAAAGGAGGTCCACAAAACTATTGTCTTTTCATCTTCCAGGGTTAGGGTTTTGGATTTTGTCTATGTTAAAAAAGCCTTGGAACCTCATTGTAACAATGGTATTGTTGCAAATGTGAGTAGCCATCACATCTCTTCTCAAAGATAAGCTTCCAACATTCTACCGAGTCTTTCACTATGTATTTCTACAGTTTTGTACATTTCGCTCATTAATAGAAATTGTGTAATACTGCATCTCTGTGTTTATGGTTGCATCTCTGATATATTTTTGTTATATTATTGGATATCTGAGATATATTTGTAGATTTATTTATTATATCTCCACTCTCATTTCATGTCGAAAATAATTTGGATCAGTGGTATCAGAGCAGGCTCCTCTTGATCGTTTTTTTCAGTGCATGTCCCCGACAAGGTCTGAGTATAACAAGTTGGGTCTTGAGCTTGTCTCTCTTGAGGAAAATCACTCTCTCAAACCCAATAAATCCTCCATGGCGGAAGAAAATAAAAATGACAGAGTAGACAATTCTATTAATATTTTGCTTCAACAATTTCTCACGTGACAGAGGGACGAAATGATAGAGAATTTTTCCCACATCCTTCAACGCTTGTCAATAAAAACCGATGTGTATTAATCAAGTGACAACTTTGGAGGCACCTTTCCTTTCAAGGTACAAGTTAATTTTGATATTCCTGTATTTGAAGGACAAATAGATGCAAATGCCCTGGAAAAATGGTTAAATATGCTAGAAGGTTATTTCTCTGTTCACAATTTTTCCGACAGAGAAAAAATCACCTTCACACTCCTTAAAGCTCTCTCCCATGTCAAACATTGGTGGGAAAATTACTGGGAGAAAATTTCCACAAAGTCTGGAATATATGGGGCAGATCCCACTTGGGATTTTTTGTGGGTGCGGTCAAGGAACAATATTACCCTGTTGGAAACTATGACGACCAGTACATGAGATGGACCAAACTGTGGAAAGAGAGGGACCAAGCAGTGTTGGAGTTCACTAATTCCTTCCATACCTTGCACACCAAGCTAGGTATCAAAGACTCCAAGCGAAATTTGGTTCTGAAATACCGGGGGCTCTACACAGATACATCTAAACTGAAATGGATTTTCTGGACATCTCATCACTAGGTGTTGCTTATTGATATGTTGTTAAAATCGAGCATAAATTTAAGCACTAGAACAAACGGGAGTTCAGGTCTACAAATGTACAACAACCAAAGTATGATAAATACGACCCTAACAAACAGCCTCCCAAAAACCAATCAAAGCCACAGGGAAAGAAGGGTAACGAAAAGACGAAGAAGGACACTGGAAAGTGGTGCGATTTCCACAAAATCCCCTGACACAACACCGATGAATGTCATTCAAAAAAATCATTATTGGTCGAGATCAAAGACAATGAGACAAACCTTGATTTAGAAAACATTGGTAGAAGACATATCATCAACGTAGACCCCATTGCTACTGTCACGACCATAACAATTCAACCAGAACAACCAACAGATCCTGAAGAGGGGGAGCACATCTTTCATTCACATATATGGGTGAAGGGGACCCCGTTGCATTTTATTGTTGATAGAAAAATCCAGAAGAACCTCATCTCAGCAGAGGTCGTCGAACAGTTGGGATTGTCAACAAAACCACACCCGCAACCATACAGCATTGGATGGCTCAACTAGGGACGATATCTTCGTGTCAGCCAACAGTGTCTACTATCATATGACATCCAACCCTTCAAGGATGAGGTATTATGTGATGTTTCCCTGCTAGATGTCTGTGATGTTCTTTTGGGCCAGCCATGTATGTGGAAGTGCCATGGTATTTATGAGTCTCGACCCCGTAGTTTCATTGTTACTCTGGTGGGTCATCTCTACAGGATATCAAAGGTAGTTCCAACTACTATCTCACCTAAACAGTTCTACAAGGTAGTATCTCATACTACAAAATTCAACTTCTTCACAATCTTTTCAAAAGGTAAACATAAGAACACCACAACCACTGCAACCTCATTCCAAGCACCTTTTTTTCAACAAAAGCAGGTCGAAAAGATTGAAGCCAAGCGAAAGGATTCCTTCTACACACAGTTATCTCATGTAACCAGACTAGTTAAAAAGGTCCAACCCTTC